>CAJVPT010001099.1:0-23485 GCA_910592055.1 Acaulospora colombiana
TAAGCCTACACATCACTCTGAAAATAAGGTAGATTCAACTAGGGGCCGGTGTTTAATAACAGCAAAATGGCACTATTGGTATAGTAGTATATCTGTTTACAAAAGGATTTAATATTTGTACTAACTTATACACTAGATTGAATCCTCAAGGATTATTTAACTACTCAGATACCCTGATACTTTTTACTTGAACCTCAGAAGGGATTTTTTTCTTCTTTGTCATCACTTGCGGCATCATAAACAAACTTTGTTCGGTAAGTTCTTCATTTAAGCAAGCACCAGATTGGGATATTTCAAGCTAGAGTAGTTAAGTGATGGTTTGATTAGAGAGAACAGGTTTTTTGTTGTACTGGACCTGGAAATCAGTTTGGGTTAAGATATAGGCCATGGGTCTTTCCTTAATAGGTGCCATAATCCTAATAAGGTGTGATCATCCTATACCAATCTTTTGGAGGGGGTAAGCTGACCACAGTTTTTGATGGAATTTTGGGAGAGAATTAAAATAAGAGGATGTCCCATTGTCATGTTCCTTGAGTTGAGTTATGGTGGTATTATCAAGTATTCAAAGCAAAAACTCTCATCTGGCTGTTCACTTCTGACTAGCATGATGACAATCTAGGCTCTCAGCAAGTAAAACCTTATACTTTTGGTGCTGCCAGATGAAATTCCTGCCGTTACTATCTCTTCTCCATTCATATGGCTTGGTAAAGTAGCTAGTGATTATAGAAAGATATGTCTAGAGTTTCGAAAGTGTAGCCTCCATTGTTACAGATTCACCTTTCAATCATAAGAAGTCTTGTTTTAATTATTTTTGTGTTTGAGCCCACTTGTCTAAACCGGGGAAAAGCCTTGATGTACCATGGAATTGATGATATGGTTTGGTGAGAAAAAGGAATGAGAAGCCTAGAAAGAAAACCTTGAAGAAGGGAAAAGCTATTCATCAGCAGGAAGGGTATAAAACGAAGGGGTAAGAAATAACAGGGGGGGAAAAAAAGAACATGAGGGGGAAGGTTAAGGAATTGGGGAAAGAAAGGAAATATAAATGTATTCTTGTCTATGACGACTCAGGCATACACAAAGCCTCGCTCCAGGAGTGTCCTGCCCTAAAAGACACTTCCCTTTGTCTCAGACATTTGCCATATGCAGAGTTCAGGTCCGCTTACGCTTCCCTAGACATACTACTGCTTTCTATATATCAACAAGTCAGATAACAGAGCCTTGTATGGTATTAGCACAACTCAGACTTTGTTTGCTGCATGGTTGGTATTCTCGTATAGAAAACGGAAGAAGGAAAGGGGAAAGAAGAAAACTTCTTAAAAAAAAAATTTTCACGAAGTAGGGGAAAGTGGGAAAGAGTTTTTTTTAAAAAATTTCATATATATATATTTTAATATAACCTTCTGTTAGACTAGTTATATGTACTTTATTAAACAATTGTAAGCTATACATTATATATGTGTTGCTAAAGCTAAATCTTTAACTAACTTATTCATCAAAGTTTTATATTTATCTAGGACTCTAAGTGCAACTTTAGAAGTAATTAATTACTCTGTTAGTAGTTTAGGTAAAACCCTTTCAACTTTTAATATCATCATCCATAGGTCATTGCTATGAATTACTATATGAAATTCTGATGAGGATTAAAACCCAACCATTTTATCCCATATTTAATCTCATTTCTTATAATTTCTATAAGGTTTTTATTTTTTCTCTTCTTTTTTTTGTCTTGTACTTTTGTGACCAGGATTATTTTGCAGGTCTTACATTCTTACTTTTTGAATCTTTTTATATTTTACTCTTCTATCAATTCTTTGTTCTTGTTTCCATTCAATGATCTTTTCATATCTCATATTCCAGACTTGTTTTTGGATTTGGTTGCAAACCTTCTTTTGTATTTTAGAATCCATTTTTTTACTATTGTTCCTAGCTTCTTTCCATGACAATTTAGGTTAGCAGCTTCTTTGATTGCATCATCTTTTACTAATTCTACACAAAGTTATGAGTACTCGAACTGGTTTGTGAGTCTGGTTCTATTAGTTTGAAGACTTATTTATCTAATTTATCTTTTTCTTTTATATTGTTAACTACTAGTTATACCATTTTTATCTGCTTTTCTCTTATAATACAACTTGTTGAATTCTTTAAGAAAAGTCACAGATTCTTTTTGCCATATTACTAGGATCTCAATCTTATTACAAAAGCATTTTAATAAATATTCTATTGTCTCTTGATGCTGATTGCATGCTATACATTTTGCTTGCTTATATAGGTCTAGTCTTTATATTACTAGCTTGCTTAAGGTAAGTAGTTTATCATTGATCAATTTAACCAGAAAGCTTCTTTTTTGCAAGCTTTTGAAAAAAATATTCCATGTATTTCTATCCTTTAACCTATCCCATGTCAGATTCCATAAGTAGGTTTGATACTTGTAAACTTGGTAATGCCATTTTGTCTCTGTTTTGTATTACTATATCTATAATAGAGCCATTAATCTTTTATTGATTTGTTTGATGAACTGTTGTATTAGACTATCTACCACTTCTTATTGCTACATAATTTTTGTAGATATCTTGTTTGATTTGAAACTCTTTCATTCTATTGCTGGTAGCTTTAACGTCTCTTTGATCAGTCAATCTGCTTCTTTATTCCATGGATCATTAGAGTGGACTTTAACCTTGATCAATATTAGTTGGATATACTTTTTCTTTACAAAATCTAATATTTTCATCTATAATAATCAATTCTTTTCTTTTAGCCATTTTTTGTATATCATATTCAAATCTTCTTTCTCTAGCTTTTTTCATTTAGAGATGCAGACTTGATTATTTATGAAGATCTCAACTATGCTATCTATCAGAGCTACTAAAGCTATTGTAATCAATACCACTAGTTCTGTCCTTATAGAGGAGGATCAGTTTTTGACTTTTGTCTGAAATTTACTTTCTTTTTCAACTTCTTCTGTTTATATCCATATTACCCCTATTTTTGTATTTTCATTTATATAGTCAATTAAGAATCTATTAGAGTAGAAAATTGGCTTCTTTTGTGATTCTTGATTGTGCTGAAGAATTTCAAATAGATAATCTTGATATACTCCTTGCTTAATATTGTCTCTGAGTATTTCTTGTTTTTAATCTCATATTAATACTTGTTCCATTTTTTCAATTTGATTATTTATCAAATCTTGGATTTCTGGGACTATACTTTTAATAATTATACTATTTAATTCCAATAAGAAACAAGAAACTTTTAGTGATTGTACTCTTCTAGTATTTTTTTGATGGTTTAAGAATGGTATAGTATAGATAAAATTTAATTCTATTTCTATACTATATTTGTTCCCATTTTTATTGTTTAGTGAACATCTTATGCATTTGGTAAGGACTATTTCTAGACCATCTTCTATTTCCTGATAGTTGAAATAATAAATTATCACAGTACCTTGGCTGTTCTCTTGAATTCGTTTTTCCCATACTATTTGTTGATTTTCTTTCTAGCAACTATCCAGGTTTTCTTTTTTTTATCTTTACCCAGTTCAGGTTTAGTACATTTTGATAGCCACTTTTCTTTCCATCCCTTTTTTCAAAGCATTGTAAGATCTTCTATACTTTCTTTGATTGTGATTCTTTATAGGATATCATATCATCCTAGAATAGAGCCTTTGCTAGTATACTAGATAAGGTGAATTATTCTCCACTTTTTGAATTTTATGGGATTTTGATTTATCAGCTGGTCTATATATATTAATCTGTTATTTTGCAATGATAGTATTGCCTTTCTATATTCTTCTACTGTTAGGTATTCTTGAATTGAACTATTGCCTTTGATCCATTCGAAAATATCATTCTACTTTCAATTTTAAAAAGTTAGTTCCAAGTTCTTAGTTAACTTTAGAACTTGTAATGTGAAATTTCTTTTATTATTGAGGTGACCTAGAGATTCATATGAAAAAAGATTGTGGGGCTTCTAGTGCTTAATCTGTGCTTGTTTCAACCTGATAATTATAGTAAGCCCTGCTGGATCCTGATTATTTATTCTATTACAGAGTCTGGTTATTTGGCTTTTTTTTTTAAGCATCTTTATACTTTTAAGATTATATATCTTTAAATAGTGGATTATACTATTGAGGACGAATCTACATAAGGCTGATTTGTTCTTGAAGAGCTTGTGATATGCTGTTGTCAAGTTATTACATATTTTTCAGGACAATATGCTATATTGCATTCTAAACTCTATTCTTAGAATCAATACTCTATTTAGTATATAAAGGGTTTGCTTATCAGTTATTTTCTTGTTTTTAGAACTCTTGTAACAGTATTAATTTATTTTAAGACCCTTTATTTAAGTTTGATTGTAGTTTTCTGATTGCCTGTCCATATTCCCAGAAATCTTGCTTGCTTTTCTCTATCTAATTCTCTAACCACTTCTTTGTTGATTCCTATATGAACTTCTTTTGAATAATGGTTAGGATTATTGATAGTAATTAATATCAACTTGTTGCTATTGATCTAAGAATTATTTGCTTTATAAAAGATCATTGCTGTTTTTTGAACTTTTCCTTATCTTCTTTGAATTTTGCTATCCATATGGTATCATCCATGAAAGCTATAGCTGTGTATCTCGATTCTAGCTTTTTAGTGATGATATTATTTATATAGAATTTCATAAGACTTTTATTTTGTATCCCTGTTCTATGTCTTCTTGAATTTTGTATAACAAAGGGTCATAGAAAATTCTCCATATTAGTAATAAGATAGTTTCTTCTTGATTTATTCCATTTCCTGCCCTTATTGATTCTATAAGATCATTTTCAAATATTACTTTGAACTCACTATTTTGGAACAGGCTCATCATAATCTTGATAAAATATTTGGGCACCTTAATCCTTTTCATTGCTTTGGTTAGCATTTCCAGGTTAATTATATCATGTGCCTTGGCTATACCTTGAAAGAGTATCTATAGCTCTTTTTTATTTTCTCTTGCATCTTTGCAAATATTATTGAAAATTTGAATAGATTCTGTTATACTCTCTCCTAGCAATTCTGTATAGTTGGAACCCTAAGTATATTGTTAATCTTGCAAGTGTTTTCCATTCTGGTAATTAAAATTTTGGTAAAGTACTTTTTGATAACTTTCAATAATACGATTGGTCTTGTATTTACCAATTCATACCCTCATGGTTTTGGTTTAGCTATTGAGTATATATGACTTTGTTTCTAACATACAGTATAATATCCTATCTTAAGAAGATATTCAGTATTTTTTGTAGGTATTTTTTTTCTTCTTGATTCAATTTCTTAGCATTTCATAGCTAATTTTAAATTTTTCTGATGCTTTATTATTTGGAAGTATATGGAAAGTTTTTTCCAATTCTTTATGTGTGATTAGTTCTAAAAGATTGTCATATCATGCATTTTGAATATACTGCTTAGGATCATATTCCTTTTTTTACTCTTCGGTAAGATTGACAAAATTGGTATTTCACTTTTTGAAGACCTTTTGATGGTATCTTCTTATTTCTTTTTCAATTTCTTTTTTGTTTATCATTATGTATTCCATACCATCTTGCTTGATTTTGATCCAGTCAAGTATTATTTTACTTCTTTCTTTATTTGTTTGTGAGTTTACCATCTTCTTTTGATTGTATTTGAGATCATCACATCTTAGTTCTAAAGCTAATTTGATCTTCTCTCTTACTTTTTTGACATCTAAGTTTTGATTTATAAACTTGAGCCTTTCTATTACATCTTGGATATATTTTTTCAAAAGTATCCAGAAAATGTTGGAAATGCTTAATTGGATGCAATAGTTTTCTATCTAATAATATGGATCATAGGTGGCATTATGTTTTTTGATAGTCACACTGAGTTTCTGCATCTTTGTTATTTCTTTTAATGCTTTTGCTTTCTTAAAGACTGTTTTTAATTAGAGTTCTTTTATATTGTATAAATTCTAAACTGTGTTTGTATCATTTCTCCTTATTTGATATTAGTTTTTTGGTTTCTAATTTGTTAAAAGCTATCCTACAAATTAGATCTTTAAAGATTTTCAAGATTTTATTTACTAGTAGTTCTCTTTCATCTTCATTAGGTATTTCATTAAGTATAGGCTCAAAGAAGTTTTGAGTTTATGGTTTAGGCTTTAATGAAAGACTTACCATTATTCAAGAAATGTTCCTTTTAGACAATCTTTTGTATTTTGGATATTGTACAATGTTTAATGGTCTTGTTTCTTGTAAATAAATTATTATTATGTAGGGTTATCAAAAGCATAGAATGATTACTTCTGGTAGTTCTTTCATGTCTTAGTTGTCAAATTATAGAATTGTATATTTTGCCAAGCTCTGTAACATCCAGATGAAATCTATTCTGCTACTACTTATGGCATCTTGCCTTGTAGAAGTTTTATCTTTCCCTTCCCATATTGCCTATATATCTAAAAAATTCCATTCGTCAAGAAAGTTAAATAAAGGAATTTCAAGTCACTATAAGAGTCTGAAACATACCTTGGATGAGGATGATCTATTTTCTGATGGATTGTATGCTGCATTAAAGTCATACATTAAAATTGTGTGAAAGTCTTGCCCATGTTTTTCTCTAATATAACTTATTAAATTGTTATGTATTTTCTTGCATCTATGTCTATCTGATGGGATGTAAATTTGTATAATACAGATTTGTTATTCTTTGTAAATATATTAATAATAATTATATAGTCATCTATCTCCTCTACTGATGTTACTTGTTTTTTGGAATATTTTCTTATTAGTAGACCTACTTCTACACCATATAGAACATCTTTGTTAGTACTATGAAATTATTTGTATTCTTTCTGGTTATTGAAAACCTATTTTGCATTACTATGCATTAGCTTGGTTTCACACAATTCTATTACTCCTATATCTTGTTTGCTTATATCTTCTATAAGATTATATTAATTAGTTATGTCAGTAATATCCCATATATTGTATGTATCTATTCTTATTTCCCTTTTTTCAATATCATTTTTCTTATCTTTGTTGTTACTTTGCTTTTCTTTATCTTTTCTTTTTTTGTTCAGAAAGTCAGTTTTTTCACTTTGTAAGAATTTTCCTAGATCTAAATTATCTAATTGCATACTGTTATGCTATTTTTGTTAATGTTTACCCTTCTTTGAAATTTCTACTGGAGATAAACTGTACTTATTATTCTTTTTATTATCTTGAACAACTGGTGTATCTTTTTAGAAGTGATTTGTTCTTTTTCTACTATATCTTATTTGTCTATTAAGAGCTGTTCTACTCTCTAGTCTAGATATTTTGCCACTTAACTTTTTTAAGTTGTTTAAGATATAGTATAGTGGATCTTCTTCATTTTCTATTTCTATATTTGACTCGTACTTGTCAAAACTACTGTACTGGCTAGACCTTGGGTTGCTAATAGATTCTCTATTACTTCCTGTGACTAGATTCTTAAGTCTTTCATTATTTCTTAATCTTCCTCTACCAGTTTGAGTTCTATAGGATCTTCTTTGATCTCTTGAAAATAGATCTCTTGGGTGGTGCCTTTTTGGCTATCAATAATTCTTATTATAAGAGGAGAAGAACTGATTGATTTATTGTCAGATAATGAGTCTATAGGTATCTCATTGTCTATTTCAACTTTTCTATTTTGTGCTTTAGATCTTTTTCTTTTAGTATAATAGATCTTTTTATTTTCTGTTACCATATTTTTTATACTCCATGATAGGCATAGCCCTTATAAGAAAATATGTTATTTACAGGTTTTGTTGAGAATCTCTCTTGATGCAAAGTATATGACTGTAAAGTTTTGTTTCTTTAGTGTAAAGAGGTTTTTTAGAGCGTAATATGTTTTCGCTTCTATACCATTGAGTGTCCTGGCTATTAAACTTGAGTAGGACTTGTTTGTGCCTAATAGTCTTGCAGAGTTTTTGTTTCTTTTCATTAGAATATCATTAATCTCTCTATTTGTCGATTCTTTCTTGAAAAAGATAACTCTAATAGTTTCTGTTCTTAAGGAGGTCATCCATAATATTTCTGGGTTTGTCTTGAAGTAACTATACCACTTGATATAAGCCTTGACTCTTGTTTTTGTTTTGATCTTATAAATATGTATATTTCACACCTCACCATACCTTTTGAGATATTCTTTTATAAGGTGTTGTGAAGTTTTGTATACTATATCTATTAGACTAACATACTATATATTCTCTTTCTCTTTCTCTTTTCTTGATCAAAAGACCTTCTTGTCTAATATTTTTATATTTTGTATTAAATTGATACTTATGTTTTCAAGTTGTTGTAGACTGAAAGTTTTTTCCTTTCTATTTATCTCTTTTAAATATTTGAGAGAATCTTCTTCTTCCTCCAGATAAAAACTCAATTATTCATTTCTATTGATAAATTCTTTGTGAAAAAGATTGTACTTGTTTTGTAATAATTTCAATATACTACTCAAGTATGTTTTGATATTTTCTTCATTGTTTCCTGAAATATTGGCTGTCATTGCTTCTACTTTGTATTTGTTCTTTTTGTTTATAAAATAGAAGTTTAGTATTAGGATTACTTGCTTGTTTCTTGTTGCATAAGAGCTACACTCATTTATATTATGGCCTTGAATTTTGCCTTTAAGAGTTCTGCTTCTATTTTTTCATGTTCTTGACTTTCTACTATTGTTATTTCATTATCTAATGTTAATTAACTTTCTATATCAGTAGTGATCTCCATTGAAATAGATGGTGTTTTTGTCAATTTTTCTTTGATTATATTAAGGTATCTATATTCTATATAGAGTTTAAGCAGATTCTTTTCTTTTTCTTTTTCTTTATGCCAAAGAAAGATAATATATTGTATAAGGATTTATTCTTTGTGAAATGTTGTATTATTTATTTCTAGAATTTTGATAATAATGCTGTCCAGTATGATATATATTTCTGAAGCATTTGCCATTATGGCATTGTGATTGGTCATATTTTTTTGTTTGGCAATTTGTTATATAACCCATAGTTTGCCTGTTTTATTATGCTTTTTTGCCAATTGAACTAGCATATTAATAATATTATCTTCTTTATTGTTTACTATCTAAAATATTTGCTTATCTTTATTTACAGTATGATAGGATATATATGGGATTGATATTATTGTCATATTGTTGTATTGTATTATGAATAGTTATATAAGTGGATTATTATATGTTCTTAGTACTATTTTAGTAATTGTTGACAAGCTTTTACATATAATACTTGCTGTTTTTAACTATTTTCTTGTTTTTGTATGTGTCTTAATCTTGTTTTGATTAGACACATATCATTTCTTCCTTTTTGCTTAAGTTATTTATCTGTTTATACCAACTTTGTTGTGTTTTTACAGATCTCTGACACTCTATTTATATTAATCACTTTTCATTATGATAGTTGTATTTGATAATCTTATCAATATAAATCACTCTTGTTGTGCTATTGTGATAGACTTTTGTCAAACTTGTTTTGATAACAGCTTTATACACATGTACATATTTGCACTACTTTGATAATGTATTTTGATATATATGAAAATAAAGTATGTACATTAGACTGTTTAGACCTTGAGAAGCTTTGATATTCTTCTGGGTCTTGAAGAATTTAAGGTTTGCTTGATTTATCAATCAAACCTAGTTGCTTTAGGATTCCTTGTAATGTCAAAAGAGGTGTTAATCTACATTGGCCTGACTGCAAACTCTGTAAAATTGATATTGGCTCCTCGTGAATCAGTTTATGTTGACCTATTTTCTTCTTTTTAGCAAAGAGTAAAGAGTCAAGGTTATGCTTTATGTTGTGTTTTTCTCAGTGGTTACTAGACTACAGCTATGTCCAAAGTATTGTTTTCTATATTAAGCTATCTATTATATGTTGATGTTATAAGAGAATATGTGTCTTGAGTTATATATGTAGTCTCTTTTCTTAAGTATACTATATTACCTAAAAAGAAAATTTCTAAAGATCTGAGAGATTTGTGAAAAGAGCTTTTTTTTTTTTTATATTTCAATTAAAATTTATAATTTTTTATTTTAATAAAAACAATTTATAAAATATTATAAATTGAGGATTTAAATAATAAAAAATTGTTTTATATACTTTTTTTATAGTTATTAATTTAAAAATTTTAATATTTCTGATGAAAAACATAATTTTTATTTTATTTTTTTTTTTAAAAACATATTTTTATCTTTAAAATTTTCAAAAGAATTATCTAGTATAAAAATTCCCAATCTAATATTTTTTTAAATAAATAAATAATCTTAAGCAAGTTGTTTTGAAAATTATAAATAGCAACAAAAAGTTAATACATATCTGAGACTCTATATAGTATAAAAAGTATCAAAGTATTCAGTAATTTTAACAATTCTTGCAAATATATAATTTTTTTATAATAGTATAGCCAAGCTTGAAATTAGATAATTTAAACTAATAATAGAAATTCTCTTTTTATAGGCTTTCTCAAGCATATAAATTTCTATCCAAAGTAAAAAGAAAACATTTTTAAGTTAAGTAAATATGTATAGAATTAATCTAGATATAATAATATATTTAAAGATCTTTTATATATATTAATAAAAAAATTAAGACCTGTGAATCTATAGCATAGTAGTAGTGCTCTTAGGTCACAATTACAAGATCTAGAATTCAATATTATATGAGAGACATGTGAAAATATCACATTAAAATAAATTTAGTATTTCATTGAGTAACAAAAAATATTATTGAGCATAGATCTGGTTATTTTATCAATAATTGAAATAGAAAAATCTATCACTGCACAGTGTCACTTGTAGCTGATCTTTACTGGGTTAGACTGATCTACAGGTATTATGAAATGATCAGTAACTTATCAATATCCTGATAAAGTGGAGAAAGATAGGGTTGATCTTATAATCAATCAAAATAAAGACTAAATTGATACCAGGTATCTTAATGATCTTATTGACTACAAGAAGTTGCCATAAGTCAGGAAGATTGAAGTTCTGAAAAGAATAAATATTGTATTGATGAGATGCTTAAAAGCATGGTTAGTTACTGCAGCTTATTATTGAAAGATCTTGGTGGGAGGAAGAATTCACAGATCACACTGAAGTTTCAAATCTGAGAATAGGTTAGAGCAAATATAATAATCTAATAACTAGATTACTCTATAAAAGTGTTTTGGAAAAAATTAAGAGAGTATTGTATGGTTTCTCTTAACAAGCTAGTTAGTATATATGATATATAATATATTTACCATGTATAAAATTATCATATGTATAATATTATTTCTAAGTAAATAAAAATTATAGATAACTCAAATTAATAGGAGATCTTATCATAATCATAAAACCAACAACTACTAGAGAGAACAGCTGTTTGCAATATTGGTGATTAGCATTAGTATCATAATAGGAACCACAGAGATGAACTAGAAATTTGAGAGAAGTAATTTAAAAAATAACAATTAAGGAAAATCCCTGTAGGCTATATTTGAAGAGTAGTTAAGAATAAAGCAATGAAAGATTATTGGTCAATCAATAAAGTAACACCATTGAATTATTAGAATATTAGCCCAAGACCATAGGGTCTGCACATATACAGAGTACAACCAACCTTCTGAGGACTAAACATGGTAAGGATCCACCATAGTACCCATAAACAAAAATATGAAAAACAAAGCATCAAGAACTAAGAAACATATATCTCAAGCCTCCTGAAAAATAAAATAATATAAATCCCATAGCAGACTTCAGATGCTATGTGGCCCGGGCACAGCAGGGCAACTGATAAAATGGTGTCACATTGTGGCAAAATTGGGGTATTCAATTGGGTAGGAAGAAAAATAGGTTAGATGAATCTCTCATGTAATCAATACTATACTATCATAAAATACTTAATAAATTCACTCCAGTCAAGTTGGACTTAAAAAAAAAAATAAATAAATAAAAAATTAGTAGTATGTATACCCGTTAGCGAATTAAAAAAAAAAAAATAGTTAATCTGATTTTTTTATTTTAAAATCGTAAAGTTAACCTTTTAATATAAATTAAAAATCTTTTCTACCTTAAAAATTATCTAAACTATAAAAGCCGGAATATATGGCACGAACGAATTGTCTAGACAAATTAAGTATGGAGATCGGCGCAATCAGTTAATAATCACTCGACTTTGCTCATTCGCAACTCAAATGTCTAAACGTACCCAGTCCAAAAATATGAAGACCGAACTAAAACATTTTGTAGATGATTACAAACATTTTTCTTTGGTTAGGTATGGGTAAAATAAATGTGGGTAGGATACTTTCCTGAAACCGAATATTTTATGATTGACTGCTTCTAGGAATTTTCACCTTGCGGATTTTATCACCTTGGCAAACGGTGCATGTGGATCATGTTCCATATTTTCGAGCATGCAGTATGTGATTACGAAAAATGAATGGTTCCTTTGGATTAGTATTGTTCTTATGCCATTAGGAATGATGTTTGATCTACTTGATGGTAAAGTGGCAAGATGGAGGAGGACTGCCAGTTTATTAGGTCAAGAATTGGATTCATTGGCCGATCTGGTAAGTATTTGATAAAATATCTACTTTAAGAATTGAAATTTTGTTTGTTTGAAATCAATCGCAGTGTTATTTACCATTCATTCTTACAGATTTCATTCGGTGTCGCTCCGGCTGTATGCGCTTTTTCTGTAGGGATGCGCACTTTTATCGACACTATAGTTCTCACAATTTTTATTGCCTGTGGAATCGCTCGCCTTGCACGATACAATGCTACCGTTGCATCTATTCCTAAAGATTCATCTGGTAAGATACATTATTTTGAAGGGACCCCTATTCCAACAACTTTGAGTATTATTGTTCTGATCGCTTATTTAGCTAAAAATAAGCAATTAGAGGATCATCTCCCAGGAGGAGTAGTTACTTTTTCATCGCATATGACCTTTCATCCATTTGTATTATTGTATGGATTAAGTGGAATTGCGATGGTCAGCAAAACCTTGAAAATTCCAAAAATTTGAATATAAATGTAAATTAGAATGGCTGCCATAACTGTATAAATGATATATTTTGTTTACCAACAAATACTAAGATTCAGCCTATAGAAAATCGCATTACTTGTGAAGAAATTGTACAATATGTCTATTGTTGACAGATATCGTTTAATCAAAAGTTAGATGTAAATAGAAAAAATTTAATTGTTACTATAAATGTTTCTGTAGTATTGATTTATTGTAAATTGTTAAAAAAAAAAAAAAAGATAAGTAATTTATTGATTATATACAAAGTATTATTAGTTATTTTTTTTAATTTAATTTACTCTTAAATTTTATTTATATAAATTAAAATATCATATTATTTATTTAATTTTATTAATAAATAAATTATATATAATTAAAAATGTTTTAAAAACTATATAGTTTAAAAATACAGTATTGTTTTAATTTTATTAATTTATAATTATTTTTTTTATATATAATAGAAAAACTTATTTATTTATTTTTATTAATCCTTTATTAGATTAGTCATATATGATTTATTAAACATAATATATGTTATACTATTTACAATATCATTAACTTATTTGTTATAGTTGTTATCAAACTTTAAATACAACTTTGAAAGTGATTTATCACTTTATTTATAGTTTAGATTAATACTTTTTTTCTATAAATATTATTGTCTACAGTTTACCATTGCAAATTATTAATTTAATTTTGATCAAACATAAAAAATTAACTATTTAATACTATTTCTAACTCCTATTATTATTATTTTAGTAATATTTTCTTTTGAATATTCTTCTTCTATTTTTTTTTTTTTTTGTATACCCGTAGTCAGGCTAGATTGTGAGTTTATTAATCAATTGAAAACATAAATACATTTTCATTTGAGCAACATGATACATATTACAGCTAAACTATTATTCTAATCTAACAAACTCGTCATAAGCATAAAAGTCTCTAAGTTTAGTCTTGGGGACAATATTTTGCTTCGCAGTATCTTTGGGTAAAGATACTCCTAGTTCACTGTATCATTGCCAGCAGATTGTCACTGCTATATGTCTGACCAAGCCACTAGATTATAGGAAACTATAAAAGGATGGGTTGAAAAAAGGAGAGGAGGGATATCTAAAAATGTTTAAGCAAACCATAAGAAAATAAAAGTAAAAAATAAAAAATATATATTTTCAGCTTCTTTCAAAGACCTATTTTTCAAGACCTCTTCTCAATAAGAAATGTTCAATTGAGATACCCTTTAGTTTCCTAACTGTCTAAGGAACTTATCCATTTTTGATCTTGATTTCTTTCTTGTGTATCGTCTGAAAAGACTTATTGTCTAGTAGGAGCCTTTGCTTCTAGAATACACTTAGTTTCAATCTTTTTTGATAGTGATTTTTTATCCACCTACAGTAAGAGGGTAACTTATGATATATCCCAGATTCTTATGTGACCTAGTAGGGACTAGATCATGTTATTTCAATATATACCTTTCAGCAGCCACACCTAATTAAAGAAATTTTACTGATATACATCTTCTATTGCTCAAAATAGTTTTTCCCCAAAGATCTTTTTGCTTCACAATGATGGGAGGGTATCAGAAGATTAATGAGGATTCTCGTCGATTATGTTATCCTTTAACAACTTCTGGAAAAATGTATTCTCAACTGTAACCAAAAGGTTGAAGCTTAACATGGACTAGAGACCATTCGATCTTATTGCTTGACCGGGATAAAAAGAAGACCTTGGTCTTGAACTTTGCCTAATCAGAATAATATGAGAGAAAGATCTCAGTTTGAATAAATAGTAGCTTTTTCATTACCTGAGAACTTGTTGCTCGTATCTTATTGGTCTCATAAAACTTGATCTGTAGGTTAACCCAATTGAAGAAGTGGGGTGGACACAGGATATCAATCAACTCTTTCTATTATCAATAACATCATTGAAACATGTGAAGTGATCAATAAGAGCTTGTTTATATTCGGTTAATAACATGTTTCATGTCAACCAATCAGATACCAGGTGACATTGTACTACCAGAAATTCAAGGTCAAACTGAGATAGGCAAAATCCCTCAAGAAAACTATAAAAAACAGTAGACACTTTAAGAAAGTACAAAACAATATGTGAGAAGGTGGATAATAAGCTTTTCCCTACCAATAAAATCTCTATTTCTTGTCACTTCTAGCTCTATAAGATGATATTCCATTTGTTAGTTCTTTTATTTCCTAAAACCTTCTTGCCCTTAGTAGAAAAAATGCATATTTAAGTCTTTTCAGGTCACTAGAGACTCAAGTTTTTATTCAAAGGAGTTTATAAACAAGTCAGTGAGGGTATGAAAGATACATGAAGATAAGCTTCAAGTTGTTTTAATGAAAGTGTAAAGACTTTATTAGCAAAGAAGTATAAAACTTCTTGCGAATATCTTTTTTGTGTATGGTCAAAGGATCAGTGAAAAGAGTGTATTTAAAATGGAAGCTGAATGTTCTTCTTCTATTGTCTCTCTTTTATTTTTTATATCTCTAGTTTTTTTCTATTGAATAGAACTTTATAGATCTTTTAATTTTATTTTTTTAAAAAATTTTTTAAACTTTTTCTTATATTATTATTTGTTTATATTTTTTATTTTATATTTTTTTCTAAAGTGATTCATAACCTTCTTTTGATATCAAAGTATCTATTTTCAGTTATAGTTTTTCTTTTCTTTTCTTTGTATTTTAATTTTTTAGCTTTTTATTAGCAAATCTCTTTTAATCAATTCTATACAGAAACCAATTGTATCTAGACTTCTTCTAAATATTTTATTAATAAACTTTGTTAGTTATTTTCCTATTTCTCTTAACTCTTTTTTATTATTATTAAAATATTATTATTAAAATCACACTTTCCGCTAATCCTCTGACTATACACAAAAAAGATGTTCACAAGAAGTTTTAATACTTCTATACTAATAAAGTCTTACTACCTTCTTTAAACCAACTCAAAGAGTTCTTTTAGAACTCCCTCACTCCTCTTCCCTCTTGTCTACAATCTCCTTTAAACAAACTGAACTTTTGTGGCTTGCAAAGTTCAGCTCCCACCTTTACTACCTATAACAAGAAAGTTCCCAAAGGAAAAAGGACCAACAGTGAAGTGCCTTCCACCTCTTAAGTTACAGTGAAGATAATAGAGGGTAAAAACTAGTCAAAGAATTTAATTTTCTATCCTTTGCCTGGTGTTGTGACCTCTCAAAGCTATTTTTTTTATGGCTTTCTGGAGAATTTTGCCTATTCCAGCTTGACCCTAAAATTTTGGGTAGCACAGATCTCACTGACTCTGATTGGTCAACGTGAAATACGTTGGACAAAATTGATAGATAAGCTCCTATTGGCCACCTCACGTGTCTGAATGTATTTCTTCAGCTCCATAAGAAACTGGAATCCACCATAAGTCATACTGCCCTGTGTGGATGAATATAGGACAAGCCTCCGACACATCATTGGATACAAGAAGGAGACCGTCTGACTATGGCAAAGGTCACAAGATACTTGATTGTTTCCTTTTAAAAATAAAAGCCATTTACTCCTGATTGTATGTCAGGTAGGTTCCTGCTTCTACTGCTCGGAAAAGTCCAATCAGAAAAAGTGAAGAAGATGATCAGGAACACTCAGTAGTAAAGCTAGTACATATAGTACACCAAGAAGTTTTCATCCTATTTCCAAAAAATCCCAAGCTGGAAAACTGGAAGGTTAACACCGCCATACCAATCAAAACTCGAGGTCAAAAATGTTAGCAGTGATATGCGAGCTGGCCAGATAATCTGAGAAATCCTTGACGATCGCTAATACCAACGGCTATCAGCAGGGTATATCAACCGCGAGGCTAGGTGCAGTCCTTATAGAAGGAATTAAATCTGAAATACGTTGCACAGATGGGTAAGTATACCCATATTCAGATAGGAATAGATTTAATTAAAGATATACTGGGAGACTTTCAAGTCATTTATACGAACACCAATATATCACCTGGGCCTTCTTGGTTACTCACTCCCCACAAGTCTTAAAACTGTAAAGTCTTCCTCCTCATCTCTACTTTATTTCCGTAAAGACTCAGGAGAAGTTTCCCCAGTCCTTCATCAAAAAGGAAATTCAAAATAGAACCGACATATGTTGAGAAACATTACAGATACCTTATTATAATAGTACATAATCGGTCTTTTTTTTTCATTTTTCTTTTCAACTTTTAATAACACCCGCATGCTAAATAAGATGTGAGCTTCTTTGCAAAAAGAGAGCAATCAGCCTCAAAGTAGCTTTAGCTTATTGAATTTTTTATTTACTCCCGAATATATACCCCTATACATACATATTGCGCAATTGTATAAATGAAATTTGGAACTTAATAAAGATTAGGCATGTGCTCGTTTAAAAAAAAATATATATATATATATATATATATTATTATAGTTTTCATAAATTTTATCTTTTTATTTTTGTTTTATGTTATAAAATTCTTAATATATTATATTTATTTCTCTTGATTAGACTTCTTTAATTGTATCTTTATAGATAGAGTATTTTATAAAATATTATATTGTTTTCTTTTAGTTGTCATATATTAAGTATTTATTGTTTTTATATAAATCTAGTTTTCTTATTATTAACTTAAATATTATAGGTAACACATAAGAATTAATATAATTAAATAACTTTTTTCATAAGCTTTTGAAGAATATATCTCATATATATTTTTTTTTAGTTTTTTTTTTATACTATAATCCATAATTAATTTTGGTAGCTTACTATTTATAAACTTTACTTGTTCTTAATTTAATTCTGTACAATTAATAAAAAATTATTGTTTTATTATTTATTCTTTTTATAAACTATTTTATGAAACTATTTAATAATATATCTTATTATTTCACTTTTATAATAATTTTATTAGACTTGAGATCTTTTTATCTAATTATCAAAAAATTTATTACTTTTTTTACTATTTGTATATTATATTATTTTTCATAATATTAGCTTATGTTTTAACTTTTAATTAATTTTAACTTTATATTTTTAATTTTATAAATACTTAATATTCTTACTCAAAAAGATAGTTTTTTTTATTATTATTTTCTATATATTATTTTTTGAATTATCTTTTTCTAATTTGTTTTATTTAATGATAGAAATTTGATTATTTATATAAATTTTAATTAAGCTTTCTATTAATATTATCAATAGAATTGTAAATATAAATATAATTTTATTCTTATAAATAATAATTGGCTTTATATTTCTATTTAAAATTTATATTACTATTCTTTATCAATTGTTTAAATTTATATTATTTCCATTTTGGCTATATTCTTTTCACAATTTATTAAAAATCTATCTGAATAAATCTTTAATATTTTTGTGCTTTTATATTTTTTCTAAAAATTTCTTTCAAATAATCTTGATAAATCTTATTTTGAATATTTTTTTCAATAGTTTAAATCTTATATCATTCAATTATAATCTTTACAATTTAGTTTTTGATCTTTAATTAATTGTTTTAATAAGTTAGATATTATTTACTTTTTTTTTTCAAGTATCCTTTTTTCTATTGAAATTTTTAAATATTTGACTTTCCTTATTATTTTTTATTTGTTCATGAATATTATTTTATAAATATTATCTATTATTATTTTTATGCTATATATATATATTTTTTTTTGAGTACCTGTAGCCAGGCTAGATTGTCAGTTTATTAATCAATTGAAAACACAAGTACATTTTATTTAAACAGTATGATACATACTACAGCTAAACTATTATTCTAATCTAACTAACTCGTCTTAAGCATAAAAGCCTCTAAGTTTGACCTTGAAACAATATTTTGCTCTGCAATGTCTTTGGGTGAAAACCCTTCTAGTCCACTACATTATTGCCAGCAGATTGTCACTGTTATATATTGTACCAAGCTGCTGGAATACAGAAAACTATAAAAGAATGGGTTGAAAAAGGGGAGAGAGAATATCTAAAAATGTCTAAACAGACAATAAAAAAGTGAAAGAGTAAAAATTGAAAAAAATATTTTTAGCTTCCTCCAAAGACCTGCTTCTCAAGATCTCTTCTCAATAAGAAGTACCCAATTGGGATATTCTTTCTTTTGCTGATCATCTGAGGAACTTATCCATTTTTGATCTTAATTTTCTTCTTGTGTACTATCTGAGAAGACTTATCACCTAGTAAGAGCCTTTACTTCCAGAACATACTTAGTCCCAACCTTCTTTAGGCAGTGATTTTTTATCCACCTACAGTAGAAAGATGACTTATAATGGACCCCAGGTTCTTATGTGACCTAGTAGGGACTAGGTCATATTGTTTCAGTATGACACCTTCCAGCAGCCATATCTAATTAAAAGAATTTTACTGGTATATATCTTCCATTATCCAAAAGACCAAATTCTTCAATAATCCTTTTGCCTTGTAATGGTGGGAGGTTCTCAAGAGGAATAGAGATCCTCGTCAATTGGGATATCCTTCAACAACTTCTGGAGAAATGCATTCTCAACTGTAACCAAAGAATTGGAGCTTAGTGTGAACTAGAGACCATTTGGTTTTATTGCCTGATCGGGATAGGAGGGAGACCTTGGTCTTGAACTTTGCCTGACTGGAATGATAGAAGAGAAAGATCTCAGCTTGAACAAATAGTAGCTTTTTTATCACCTGGGAACTTGTTGCTCGTATCTTATTGACCTTATAGTACTTGATCTGTAGGTTAACCCAATTGGAGAAGTGGTGTGGATGTGAAGCACCAATCAACTCTTTTTGTCACCAATAATATTATCGGAACATGTAAGGTAATCAATAGGAGCTTGTTTATATTTTATTATTAACGTGTTTCATGTTAACCAATCAGATGCCAGGTGAAATTGTGCTATCAAAAATTCAGGGTCAAACTGAGATAGGCAAAATCTCTCAAGAAAACTGTGAAAAATAGTAGGCACTTTAAGAGGGTATAAGATAGTATGTGAGAAGGTGGATAATAAGTCTTTCCCTAACAACAGAACCTCTATTATTGTCGCTTCTAGCTCTATAAAGTAACACTCTACTTGTCAATCCTTTTACTTCCTAGAACCTTCTTGCTCTTAGTAGAGAAAGTGCATACTTGAGTCTTTTCAGGCACTAGAGGCTCAAGTTTTTATTCAAAGAAGTTTATAAACAAGTAAGGGAAGATAACAAAAATACATAAAGACAAGCTTCAAGTTGTTTTAACAAAAGAGTAAAGACTTTATTAGCAAAGAAGTATAAAACTTCTTGTGAACATCTTTTTTATGTGTGGTCAGAGGATCAGCGGAAAGAGTTTTTTTATATTAAGACAACCTTTATTGTAAATAGAAATAATAATTAATATTATATAAAAGAAACAGAATGTAAATAAAGAAATATTTATTCTTGACTAAATTAATCACCACATTTCTGCCTTCTTAAATATTTTTTATAGAAAGTGGTTTCTTCTTTATAATAGTTATAAATATTGTTAGTAATTTAAGTTATAGGAGATGCTATGGATTAGTGATAGACTTGCTAGATTAGTTTACAACTTTATGAAAAAAAACTATGCTATGATAGTTTTTTTTTAATACTTATCCTATAATTATTATTACAAAGAAGTATAATATTTTGAAGCTTAATAGCAAGCTATTGTTATTTTTAAACTATATATTTTTTAGATATTAGAAGCTGGCTTCTTGATTTTTAAAAAGATTATCAAAAAAAAACAAATTTTTTAAAAAACTAGAAATTAGTGAAAGTATAAATAATACAAACTATAATATAATGTATAATATATAATTTATATTATTATAATTTAATTAATTATGTATTATTATATATAGTATATAATATAATCTGTAGGTCAAAAAAAAAAAACACAAACTCTTTTCACTAATTCTCTAATTATTCACAAAAAAGAAGTTCACAAGAAGTTTTTATACTTTTTTGTTAATAAAGTCTTAATACTTTTATTAAAACAACTTGAAATATGATTTCAAAAGTCACTTCTACACTTTATATTTTGTTTACAAACCTTTTTACTCAAAAACTTGACTTCTGGTAATCAAGAAAAGTCAAGTAATAGCTTTGATATCAATAGCAAGAAAGTTCTCAAAGGAAGAAAAACTAACTGTAAAGTACTTGAAGACCTTTTAACCTTTAAAGTGAGAGGTATATAAAGGTTTTCTGTAGTAAAAAGGCTTATTTTTTCACTTTTTGACTATCTGTATCCTCTTAAAGCTTTCACTTTTATGGTTTTTTAGGGAATTTTGCCTACCTCAATCTGATCCTGAATTTTGGATAGCAAAAGTTCTTATCAAAGATAATTGGTTAACATGAAACATATTAATTTTTGAAATATAAACAAGCTTCTATTGGTTACACTCACATGTTTCAATAACATTATTGATAATTGAAAAGAATGTTTTAAAAATGGTCACCTTCCAAAAAACTCAAGTTCTTTAAGGAAGACTTTCATAATATCAAAAGACTAAGAGATAGATAATATGGATTGCAAGTTCTTATCTTTTTCCTAAGCTCCTCAGGTATTGACAAAGCTTTAATGGATAAAAGCTGAGGTTTAAATACTTTTCTTGAGATATATCAATTCAGTGTTTACTTAAATAAAAGATCAATTAGATTGACTCATCTTATATAGCAAGTGGTGATAAAGAAATTTTTTCTGAGGCTCAAGAGAAGCAAGAAGACTATTCTAATCAAACAGATTCCTTTTGTGAAAAGGATTGCTTTTGTTTTAGATTTTTTTGATAGAACCTTGAATTGTTCTCTTTTTCTAATTTTTTTTTTTTCTTTTCTTCTTAACTTAGCAATTCATAGTTTATAGGTAATCTAAAATAACAAACTGTTAACAATAAATCTATTGAATATATATTGTATACCAATTCTCTAGAGAAGTAAAACATTATCTTCTAGACCTGACTTAGAGTACTTCAGTATAATGATAAGTTAGTTATTATATAAAAAATATGTAATATTGTAAATAGTTAGTCATATAGCTTCTCAATAAATATTAAGCCATATAATATAGTTGCAAATAATAATAGGTCCCTAAAGTATTTAGCATATAAAATTTTACAGATCACTTATGTTCCTTTTTGAAGGACAAAATTAATAACTCTTTACTTCAATAAGAACAAAAATTAAGAAATATTATAAATCAATAATTTGAATAATGATAAATAATTATGTGTAGTTTTTTTATAGTTATTAATTTAAAAATTTTAATGTTTCCTAGTAAGAAATAATTGTCTTTTATTTTTGCCTTCTTTTTTAGGGATCTATCTTTAGTTGCAAATTAAAATATATATATATATATAATCTGTGAATCAATAGTATAGTGGTAGTGTTTCTATATTACCAAGTACTGTTTCTAAGTTCAATACCATTGTAAGACAATATTACCTAAGCCTAGATAGTATAGAAAGATTCTATCTGACTTATAATGTTGATTAATGCTACTATTGATCAAGATCCTATCTAATTATGGGAAATTAAAAGTCACAAAATACTTCAGCCAATTTTAGGGTTGAAGTTATCTCATCACAAGACAGGTTTTAACAAGCTTCTACAGATAAGCTGAAGATTTGCATGCCATAAAAAAAGGGAACTAATAGAGCTTAGATATATTAATAAGAAGAGGATCTCTATCAAAATTAGTATTCATTCAAGACTTCAAATGGTTATTCCATCAACAAACTGTAATAAGTCATATAAAAAGGGTTACTGGTAGAATAAGATGGTATTTAAGACTTCATTTGGATATTCTATAGATATACTATAATAAGTATTATAAAAAGAATATCTAATAGAATGAGCTATGAAAGGAGTCCTATATTACAGTTCTATGGCCTATAGAGCATTATATATGAGGATCAAGAAAAGGTAATATACATAGGTAGTTAAGTAGTAAGGCTTTTTCTGACAATAAGTCACATTAATAGATTATATCTGAAAATAGGTTTGTATCAATTGCATTATAAAGACACTCATTAATATAGATATTTTCAAGATGTACAGTATATAGCTAAGATGTACTGTATATAATTGAAACTTCTTGTATATATGTACTAATATTTATGTATGAAACTAAGCTTTGTTATTTCTTCCAAAAATATATATATATAATAGCAAATAATTTATAAATATGAATAATTTTTTTTGCAGGTTTTATAAATTTTTGTTAAATAATAGATAAATAGTTACTGAATTTTAATAAATAATTGATAAACTTTTAAAGTATAGTTTTAATAAATAGTTACTAAATTTTTAATAAATTTTTGATAAATTTTTAACAAATAGTTTTGATAAATAATCAATAAATTATACATAGTTAAACAGAAACTCTTTCTGCTGATTCTCTGATCACATACAAAGAAGATATTCACAAGAAGTTTTTATACTTCCTTGCTAATAAAGTCTTAATACTTTCCTTAAAACAACTTGAAATATGA
>CAJVPT010001100.1:0-23472 GCA_910592055.1 Acaulospora colombiana
ATTTGGATAATGGAAAACAATTGTGGATAGTTTTTTTATAGTTATTAATTTAAAAATTTTAATATTTCCTAGTGAGGGATATTTGACTTTTGTCCTTGCCTTTTTCTTTAGAAATCCATCTTTAGTCAGTTGTTGAATTAAGGTCAAAGAAAGTTGTCAAATATTGGAATAAATTAACTGATATAATTAAAGAAACAAATGTGCATTTGTCTAAAGAAAGTAAAACTGATTTGAAAAACTCCACTAAAAAAAGAATAAATGTATAAAATTATAATTGATATTCTGAAGAGGTTTTTTTTAGCAAAATATTTTATGTCAAATAATTACAATATTAATCATAATTATTTAAAGTTAAAGGATTTATTAAAATATTTGAATAAATATTCGAAATCAATTAAAATATTTTAGTTGACTTATAAATGATATTAGGATAATTCATATTTTTATAATGTAATGTTATCAGAAGACTTGCCAGATTATATATACAGTTTAGAAGAAATTTCAGAATGTGAACAAGAAAAGAAGATAGGAAAAGGTAAAATATTAATAGTTAAATCAAAAAGATAAAAAATTATTAAATATGAGAAATCATTAATGTATTCAAAGAGTAAGAAACAAATTGGAAAAAGTGTACTAATGGATGAAATTCAAGAAGCAATTAAATTAGAAGAAAAAAGCAAAAAATCTCAAAAAACATTTGACAATGTAAAACCAATTGGAGCTAGTTTTAAAAAAGTCAAGCCAAAATCTTTAAAGAAAAAAGAAAAGCAAGTGGAAGAGAAGGAAGAGGAAAATGATAAATAATTTAGTCAATTATTTTTGTAATTTTTTAATAAATTTCATGAAATTTAAATTTTTTTGCTGCCAGTAATTTTTTTGTCAAATTTTTTGCTACAGTATCAATTTTTTGCTGAATTTTTTTTCACAATAATTTTTTTGTTGAATTTTTTGTTGTAGTATCAATTTTTTTGTTGAATTTTTTGTTGCAGTATCAATTTTTTATCAAATTTTTTACTGAGAATACAAAAAAATTTTTTGCACAATATGCAAAAATTTTTTTTTATTATAATATTGTCAGAATGTTGTATCAAATTTTTTTGCCACAATATATCAATATTTTTTTGTCAATTTTTTGCTGACATTTTTAATGCCAAGTGGCAGCAATCATAAAAGATTTATCAATATTTTTATTATTAAATTTTTTCAAATTTAGCAATAATTCAATAGTCAAATGACATAATTTTCACTAGTGTAATAATCAAATGTTTTCTTTCATCTCTAACTTTGAAAGGTGATTTGTATATTTTTTATTAAGGCCAGTGTTACAGTTGTCAAATTTTCTTTAATTAGTTTTTGAGAGTCAATAGAATTGTTTAAAATATTACTAGGCTCTCAACATTTGATTTGGCTTTATTTTAGTCTAATTATAGTAACAATACTAAAGACCTTATTATTATTAAGTTGACAGAAAAGCACAAGTATATGGTTTTCTAGTTATATTTTTCAAATACTGTACTCTTAAGATCATATATTTTTTTATTATAAATACAACTATTTAGGATTGTTTCATAAACTAAGGCCTTGTTCTTGAATATTTTTTTAAAGATAGTTGTGAAATTATTGCATGTCTTCTTATTTAGATATGTATATTGTATTTTATATTCTATTTTTGGAATTAGGACCCTGTTAATAACATATTGGTAAAGATGAGTTTCTAAAGAGGGAGGCAAGAACAAAAGTCAAATGTCACTCACTAGGAAATATTAAAATTTTTAAATTAATAACTATAAAAAAACCATTCACAATTGTTTTTCATTATTCAAATCATTGATTCATAATATTTTTTGACTTTTGTTCATATTAAAATAAAGAGTTATGAATTTTGTCCCTCAAAAAAGAACATAAGTGATTTGTGAAATTTTATATATTAAATACTTTAGGAACCCATCATTACATATTGAATGTGTTTTTATGTTAATTTTTTTTTAGTTATTGCATAAATTTCTGTTTTGATTTCTGATTTTATCAAACTATTAATGTCTAAGTTCTTTTGTCTTGGTTTTAGCCAGATATCAAGAAATCTGGTCTAATTCTTCTTATTAATTTTATGAATTATAGTATCTTCTATTTCAGTTTGAACAGTTTCAAAAACTTGAAGATTTCAGTTGATAATAAAAATAATTGACTTTTCTGTATCAATTTGAGAGTTATTTGTTATATAAAACTTTTTTGTTTCTTTTAAAATTCTTTCTAAGTATTTCTTGAATTTGATAATTCAAATCATATTATTCATATAAGTGATTATTACCACTATTCTTCTTCTATAGAATAACTCAGATTATTATTGTTTTGAATTTTATATAGCAATAGATTATAGAAAATTCATCATAATAATAAAAAGATTGTTTCTCCTTGGTTTATATTATTCCCTGCTACTATTGAATTAGAAAGTCCATTGGAAAGAATAATATTACAACTTCTGTATTTAAAAAGATTTATTATAAACTTCTTAATGATCATAGAAATTTAAAATTGATCTATAGCCTTTTTAAGTATATAAAAGAATTTTGTGTCATATGCCTTAACTATATCTTGAAAGAGAATCTATAGTTCTTTTTTCTTTTCTTTGACTTTTTTGTAGATATTATTACACAGGTGGATACACTCTGCCATACTCTCTTCTTGTAGACTAGCAAAGTTTGGACCTTTTAAGATTTTGTATTATTTGCAGATAGTTGATAATCAGTTGGTAAGGATTTTGATAAAGAATTTTTGAGCTGTTTTTAGAAGAACAATAGATCTTATATTTGTATTTCTAGAACTTGAATTTGGAAATGGAATAGATGTTATTACTTTTCTATTTTTTAGATATTTGCTTATACTTAGGACTTTGTTAAAAAAAAAACATAAATTTCTTTTTTCTTTGACTTTAAGTATTTAAGTATTTCATAGTTGATATATGAGGGACTAGCAGACTTGTTGTTCAGGAGGGATTGCAAAGTAACTTCAAGCTCTTCTACTTTAATTTTTTTTGTTAATAATGAGTACCATATTGAATCAATCTATTCTTTGGGTTGATATTTTTTTTTTCATAAGGGGTCAAGACTTTCAAAGTTAATAGTTCTTTATTTAAAACTCTTTTTATAATATTCTTCAACTTTGCTTCTGATAGTTTAAGAATTAGTAGTAATATATTCTCCCTTCTTGATTTTTAATTAGTATTTGATCTAATATAATTCTAGGTTTTTTATAGTTTAGGACTGGACTTAGCATTTGCTTCTGATTGAATTTAAGATCATTATATCTATTTATCAAAGTTTTCTTAATTTGGTTTCTAATATAAAAACTTTTTTTTTTTTTGCTTATTATTTTAAAAGTATATTCTATTTTGATAATCTTTCTTAATTGTTCTGGAATTTTTCTTGTAATTGCATTAATTGAAATTATGTTATTTGATAGCCGAATTATTGTCAAATTTAATTAAATTTAATAATAAAAATATTGCCAAATTCTTTTTTATTGCTGCTACTTGGCATATTACTATTATGGAAATAAAATGGCAATCAAAAATTCAGCAATCAAAAATTTGTATCAAAAAATTTAGCAATTAAATATTTGACAATAAAAAAATTCAGCAATCAAAAATTTAGTAATTAAAAGTTTAACAATAAATTATCAAATAATTCATTAACAATCTGTCAAATAATTCAAGAACTATTCAGCAAAAATTTATTAAAAGTTTATAATAAAATTATTCATTAACAATTCAATAAAAATTTGACATTAATTTATTAATAATTCGTCAAAAATTTATTCACTATTCATTAAAAATTCAACAACTATTCATCAAAACTATTCATTAAAAATTCATTAACAATTCATTAAAAATTTAACAACTATTCATTAAATTATTTATTAAAAGTTCATTAACCATTCATTAAAAATTCAAAAACTATTTATCTATTATTTAACAAAAATTTATAAAACTTGTGAAAAAAATCATTCATATTCATAAATTATTTGGCATTATTTATTTAATAATACTTAATTAATTAAATATAATAATATAAATGACATATTATGTATTATATTATAGTTTGTATTATTCATAATTTATAAATATAATCTCAATTCAAAAAAATTTGTGCATAAGTTTATCAATTTATTTATTTTATTGCTGATGAATAGTTTCCAAATTTTAAATAAATGGTTAATGAACCTTTAATAAATAATTTAATGAATAGTTGTTGAATTTTTGATAAATTGTTAATGAATTTTTAATAAATAGTTTTGATAAATAGTTAATGAATAGTTGGTGAATGTTTAATGAATAGTTTATGAATAATTGACAAATTTTTAATAAATTTTTGAGGGATAGTTTATGAATAATTAATAAATATAGTTGATGAATAATTAATAAATAGTTGAAGAATTTTTGATGAATTTTTAATAAATAGTTTTGATGAATAGTTGATGAATAGTTGATGAAAGTTGATAAATTTTTGATGAATTATTAATAAATTAATGATAAATTTTTATTGAATTGTTAATAAATAATTTTATGACAAACTTTTAATAAATTTTTGTCAAATTGTTAATAAATTATTTGATGAATTGTTAATGAATTTTTTGATAAATTGTTAATATGCCAATTTTTGTAATATTTATAGATGAATTATATAGTTTCCAATTTATTTATGTCATTTTTTTACCTAATTCTTTATTTTTTGTCAAATATTATATGATTGGTAGTATGCCGAATAATTTTTTTTCAATTAGTGTTAGAAAGATACCAATTCTTCATTGAGGGATTCACAAATGCCTTATAGATTCTGAATAGCTTTTTTTATATTTTTTATATTCTCTATAGTTCTTAGATCCCAGTTAACTTAAATTTTCTTTAAAAGGAAGTGAATCTTGTTGGCTTCCCTATAAGTTTCAAAATTTTTCTTTAGGATTACTAATCCTGTCTTAACTTTTTTTCCTTTTTTGAGAGTGAAGTAAACTCTTTTCTTTTTGAGAAATTTATATATACTCTTACTAATTATAGTTTTGAGTTCTTAAGAGCTGTTTTTAGCTTATTATCAAGAAGATTATATATTAATTTCTGGAAGTTTGCATTCTATCTAAAGTTTGAATTTCTTTCATTTTTTTGCAATAGAATTTGCTGGATCTGATATTTTTTTATTTTTTGTTTTGTATTACTCTTGGGCCTGGTTTTTGAGCAAATTATTTATTATTCTTCTTATTAACAAAAGGATATGGTCACTATTTAGTAGTGCATCTATTGAAATATTTTTAAATTTATATATACTGTTTAGATTAATTTCTGATAATATCCAAATATAATCAATTCTATTATGAATTAAGTTTTTTATCCATATAAAGATGATATTTCATTCTTCTTCTTAGAAGTTTTGAATGTCTATATAATTCCAATCTTTTTGAAAATTAAAGGTGTTTATTTCAATTTTGTTGTATCCTGAGATTGTTTTGTTAGTAAATAGGGATCAATCTATTATTGAATTGATAACTGCATTAAAATTACTTATAATTATGATTTTAAAATGATTTCTTTGCTTATTTAAAATTTTATTTGAATCAGCTGTTGTAACTATTTACTTTTAATTTTTTCAGATAACAGATATATTTAATAGATATACAGTTTGCTTCTTGTTAAAAAAAAGTTGATTTATATTATATAACCTTTTATTCTCTTAATTAATGCTAGTTTTTTTTTTATGTTTCTTTTAATAAAAAATCTTATTTAAGACTCTTTGGTCTTTTTATTATTATAACTATAGAAGAACTTATGTGTTTGCTACAAATTAAAAGCAAAATCTGTATTTCTTCTATTAGCTTAGTTTAACAGATCTCTAAAATATCTATATCAAGTTTTTGTATAAGTTTATATAATTTTTATTGATTGAGACTAGTATTAATATCTTTAATATTATGCTGCAGTGATGATCTGTGGGCAATGACATTAAAGGTGGAAGGGTATTTACCTTAACCATTAATGGAGTAATAAATCACTCCTGAAGTTGCATTTAGAGTTTTGATATATTAAGTCAAAACAGTGACAAGTGAGTCAGGTAAAGTCTTAGCTTTAGTGAATCATTTAAAATGTATAGTATACAAATATTTAATAAAATACATATACCTAGCCTGACCTAGGGTTAATAAATAAATATATATATATATATCTTTAATATTATATGTCTCAATTGTAATAGTATTATCTAGTATGAAGTTGTCTATAATATAATTAGTATATAGTATCTATTCTTTGTTTATTTTTTCAATAGTGTTTTTTTTTTGTACTAATAAAATTATTAAATAGTGTGATATATGTTATATTGAAAGAGATTGTATTGATATCTACAGTTGTCTTAGTTATCATACCTTTTTTCAGAATTTGCTTGATTTCTCTTGTAAATCAAATTCTCTTCTGATATACCTTGATTGAACTAATGCTACTTTTAGAAGCTTTTGCTCTATCACCTTCTTCTTACTTATTTTGATTATTTGTTTTTTTCTCAATTAGATTTATTTTATTGTTCAATTACTTAAGATTGTTCAAGATCTGATAAATTGACCACTTTTATTTTTAGGATAGGGATTTTTAAATCTATTGTATATTTTTTATCTATTATAAAAATTAACAAGTTTTTTATTACTACCAGTAACAAAACATTTGAAGGTCTCTATTTTGCTGGTGATAAATTTATTGCTTTAAAGATTGTCTTTTTTTTCTTCTATTAAGATGTATCCTTTTCTTGATTTCAGTTTTTGATTTATTCTTTAATGTTATATATCAGTTGGACCTTATATTGCTTCTAATATTAGTTTGATCTATTTTTGTTATTAATATGACTTTGTGAATTTAGTGTCAGATTCTTCAGCTTTATTGAAATCCTATCTTTTTTTAAAATACTTTTGATGTTATTTAAAGTTTTTTTTTATATTTCATGTAAGTTTATGCTTATGAATGCAAATACTGTATATTAATTTAAGGCATTATTGAGATCTTGTGATATTAAAAAGCAAATTATAGTATAACCTCTTCTTTTAAGCATATATAAATTTCTAGAAATGTAGTATACTCTGACCTTGATATGTTTAACTATCCTTGTAATTAGTTTAGTGATAGTATTATATACTCTATATAGTTGCAAGAATTGTGAGTTATACTGTTTGATAATTTTGTTAATTTCTTTATTATCAGATTTATTTTAAGAAAATATGGCCCTAATAGTTTCTGCTTTAAATGGATTATCCATTTTTTTTCATGATCAATATATTGTTTATGAAAAATAATATGTGCCTTAATTCTATATTGTAATCATAAGTGGTTATAAATATGGATTTTTATTATTTGTCCATATTGATTGAGAACTGCTTTGATTTCTTGACATGAATAATTTTGATCAATATCTATCAAAGTAACCATTAATAATGTTTATTTTTTCTCCTTTGTTTTTTGGAATACTTTTTTATTTAAAAGTTAATTGGAATTTGGCTATTTATTCATTTCCAGATGTATGATAGTAAAATTATCTTTCTCCTTTCTATTGATTTTTCAAGATATTTTAATACATATTCTTCCTATTTACAGCAAAATCTTGTTCAAGTATTGCCATTAATAAATTTCTTTGTAAAGGGGTAAGAGTTTTTTAATAAGTTTAATATGTTCTGGAGATATGTTATTTGTTCTATCTCAGTTTTTTCTAAATATTGAAGTAAATATATCTATTTTGAAATTTCTATTTTTTTTAATATGATATGAATTGATACTAGATATTTTTTATTTTTTATCTTATATATTTGCTATTCTATTATATTGTCTCCTTTAATTTTTTATTGATGACTTCTATTTCAATTTTGTTTTCTAGTTCTTTATCTTCTATTTTGACTTCAATAACAATAGAAATTTCAATTGATATAGTTACTTGAACTTCTATAATACTATCTTATTAGATAAATTGTTAGTATAAAAATTATTTTTAACTATTAACTGATTTGTTGACAATATTTGTAAGATATATTGCATCTGTTTTGCCTATTCTATTATATTTAAATATTTGTCTTCTAAAAAAAAAAGCTAGAAGATATTTTTCTTTTCCTTGTTCTATAGTTCATAGATAGAAAATATGTTGTCTGAGAATGTTGGCTTTGATAAAGATAATGTGATCAACATTTAGAATTTTGATGATAATACTATCTATAATTGAGTATCTAGTTGGATCTGGAACTAGTTTTATAATAGTTTCTTAAGTTGAAGTAATATTCAAGAAGATTTGTAAGGTTCATGATTTTCTTTATGGATTATACTTGCTTATTAACTGGACTAAAGTTTTAATAATATATGTTTTTCTTTTCTTAGTAACCTGTAGGAGTTTTATTTTTTTATAGACATACTGGTTATAGGATATAAAGCATAGGTTGCTGTATATGGTATTAATATATTTGTTGTTTTGCAGTTTTGAATATTACTAAGGTTTACTAAATTAAATAATGATTATTACTATTTATTTGAGTAATACTTGTTTATTTGTTTATTTATATTTGTTTATTTGCTTTTGTTGATATAAACAAGATATTGATCAGTTGACTGTAAGCTATATTACTATTTTTAGATATATTATATTGTTGATAGCTACTATTACATATAAGTATGAAGTATAAATATATAAACAAGTTGTTATTAGATATATAGTATAAATGAGTTATATTCAAGTTAGCAGATATGACATGTTTACATTACATGATTCTAGTATAAAGTATAGTTGTGTTGTTTATTGCACTCTTTATTGTTGAGTAATTGAGGTTTGAATATCCTTTTAGGTGTTATGAATTCTAAGTTTTAATAGATTTATTATCTAAAATTATTGCTTGCAGTGCTTCTCTTAGTGTTAAGAAAGGTATTAATCTGTATTGACCTAGTGAAATATTTGAAGTCTATATAGATTCCAAATATTCCACTTATTTCAGACTATAACTATCCTATCTATAATAAATAATTTATATTTGTCATATTATTCAAATGATATACATTTTGTATTTGCCTTATCAAAGATGAGATGTTTATAGTCTGCTCATCAAATAATATTTTAATTGTATTTGTATTATCATTCGAAAGTTACCAAATATGACTTTATTTGGGATTTCTATTTTTCATATCACTTGAATAATAATGGTGACAATTTTGTCATTACTCACATGCTATATAATATCTATCAATTTAGTAGTCATGATTAATTTCTATTATTGAATTATATGAGTAAAAAATATCTGATGATGTATTTAATTATATATCATTATTTGTGAGTCTAATGTGAAAACTATATCTAAACCTAGCATATAGTGCCTTAGCTTTCTGATTAATTTCTCAATAAGGGCCAGGTTTGAAGCACATAATGATAAAATAGTATTTGTATTCTGGCTTTGTACAATGTATTTAAATACTGATTAAGGATAAGACACATAGTATCAAATTGTTAGCAGTTGTTAATATGACATAATTAATTTGATAATAAGGTACATAGTGCCAAATTGTATTTTGTAAAAATAGTAAAAGTGATTTAATAGTTATTAGCTTCACATAATTCATTCAAATATCATTTGATATAGTACTGAATTGTTAACTATTATAAAGTATTCAAATATCAATCAAGAATAAGATACATAGTGTCAAATTGTTATCCTTACTCAGTGACCTATCAAAATATCCAATAATGAGGCATGTAGTGTTGAATTGTTATTGTATTTAGTAATACACTAAAGTATCCAATAGTGAGATACATAGTACTGAATTGTTAATATATTTGATAATATATTAAAGCATTCAATAATAAGGCATATAGTATTAAATTGCTAACTATTATAATGCATTTAAATATTGATTATGGATAAAGCATATAGTACTAAATTGTTAACATATTTGATAATACACCAAAGCATCTAATGATGAGGCACATAGTGCCAAATTTTTAATTATTATAATGTACTTGAGTATTGATCAAGAATGAGACACATAGTGTCAAATTATTATTCTTATTTGATGATCTATCAAAGTATAATTTTATTATATATATATATCTGTAATAATTTATCTTGTATCCTACATTTTTTGCTCAAAATAATACGTATTTGGTGAATTATCAAAGTACAATTTTATATATCATTTATCAGTAATAATTATTTCTTAGTAACCTACTGATTCTTAAAATACTATCCATATTGATATATTTTTATATATTATCTATGTATTCTATTTTAGATAGCTGATATTTTATTCAAAATAGTATTTATTTAGTAAAAAATCTTTGGTGATTTAAAAAAATATCATATTTGATCTATCAAAGTACAATAGTATAACTTTTTTATAATAATTTTATTTTGGTGATCCAAAATTTTTGATATAAGTTATTTTTAAGTATATTATCATATAAAGTATATTATAATAAAACTGATATCTTTGACACATATTTTATAATGCGATTATTTATCCTAAACTATATCTCAATTAAAATTAAGCAACACAAAAATGGTCATCAATATCTTATATATTTTGTAATATGACTACTTTATCCTATACATCAGATTTCTGAGACTATACAGTTCTTACCCAGAACTTTATTTTGATCAAAATTTTATGGCACAAAAATTTCTTTATACAATTTAAATATTATAGTATTAATTTTTAATTTAAATTTTCTGTATACTTATTATAAGAAATAACAAAAAACCTTGATCTAAAATGAATTGCTAACTAAATATAATAATCTCTTTGTACCATAAATTACTATTTGGCTAGATTATATATATTCGATAAGAACCCAATATTTACTTTTCAGCTTTTTTTGTGCAGATTAGTAGAAACTTTTATTTTAGCCTCAAAATTTCATTTATATTTCAAGAAAGCGATCTCATTCATATTTTCATGCTCTTTTTTCTAGTAATTTTAATTATCCTGCAATTCAAAGGCAATTTTAATCTACTATTGTTCCAATTTTTTTTTGATATTTGGAATTTTTCTTGTAAATAAAAAATAAGAGTATTGTGATAAAAATAGCCTCTAATACCATTGAAATGTTATTTTTAGTCATGATCTTCATTCTATTTCTATTTTTATTCATTTATTTATAATTATTTCTAATATTTTTTGATATTCTTATTATTACTTGATTATCGTAAATCATTTTATCAAATATAGCATGTGACATAATTTACCATAGATCAGGTAGCCCAGGAAACCTAGGAGGTTCAGGAGGTCTAGGAGACCCAAGTGGCCCAAGTGATCCATTTTTACAAGTATATAAGCAATTATAATTTACTCAAAAGTACAGTAGAATAAGTTTGATAATAACTTTACTTGACTTTGGAAGTTTGTTTATAGCTTCCCTTGACTTTAGAAGTTTAGAAATAACTTCACTTTTCTTTTGAGAGATTGAATATCTTCTTTTGATTTTAGGACTAAAAAAATTGTCCTAGTTTTCTTGATTTATTAATAAACTTGGGTTCTGAGTGAACTATATTTCTTGTAAAACACTGTATGTCACTGTTTAAAGGATTCTTGATAAATCTATTCTTGAATATTTCTTTATTATAAACCATTTCTTTAATTCTTTCTTTGGAAATTGTCCTTTTAAAAGCAATTTTATTTGGACATACCAGTCAAACATAAATTTAATTACATTTTGATGACAATAACAGAACCTTGTTCTCCAAAAAAGACATTTGGGATAGGATTAATCTTTCTTGAAAAGATACTTAAATGAATAACAACTTTGATAACTGGATTTCAAAACCATCACCAGATTTTGAAACTACTTATTCTGAATACTCTCTTGAAACTCCTTCTTCTTCTTCTTCAATCCACTCTTTAGATACTTCTAATTATAACCAATACAGTGCAATCCATTCTTTTCCACTACCTTATACTATAATTTAGCAATGAATAATATTTTTCAGGACTCTTGGGATCAAGCAGGTTGTCCTTATAACTTGAATCAATTTTGGAATAGATATCCTCCACAAAGTCAGAATATAATGAGAAAAGTAATGGATAGGAGGAGCGCAATAACAACCATTAGGACAACAGGAAGGATGAACAACAACCACTACCATGTAGGAATTGGCTAGGCCAAAGACAAAGAAATAAGCAAAGGGAGGAATGACAAAATCGACCTATCTATAATTATGGGCAAAATAATGATTAAAATTTCATCAATATACTGTAACAACTCTCTGAATCAATTGCTGGAATAAATGCTCCAAGGAACAACAACCAAAGAGAAACAAAATTGGTGGACTTATCAATCTTCAAAGAAGGGAAACAGGATCTTCTTACTTGGCTTAATGAATTTGATAAAGGATGTAGGGCAAATTGCATCAATGAACTTTACAAATTTGAAATACTTCCCTCTTACCTCAAAGGAATTGCACATATTTGGTGGTCTTCTATGGATAATCAAATAAATTACTAGAATAATGCAACACATTCAACTGAATCTTTTGTACATCAATTTTGTGCAACTTGGTGTACTACTCATCACAAATCAAGGTGGATAAATCAATTAAGGTAGCAAATACAAAAACCAGGAAAAACTATGGATAAATATCTGAATGCAATAACTCTTCTTTATAAGTATATTGATCTTGATAACAACCACCCTCTTGAGAATAAAACCAAGCAATTCATCAATGGATTAAGGGATGAATTGAGGGAACTAGTTGAAATTTCTTGTCCTCTCAACATAGCTAAGGCTATTAATCATACTTATGCTGCTGAATCAGCCTACTCCAAGAATTCTACTTTAAGTGCCTATTCTTTGAGATCAATTATTTGAACCAGGATACTGATAAACTTAAGGACATTAAAACAGCAATCACTCAACTCTCTCAAGAATTTCAACAATTGGCAACTTCAAATAATAAGAGGTATACTAGTAATAATAATATTAATTGCAATAATAGGGAAGAAAATCAAAGGGAAACTCGTACCTGCAACAATTATGAAAAAGTTGGACACTTGCAATGTGACTGTAGATCATGCTGCAACAACAATAATAGCAACAATGAGAACAATAGCAATAACTTTAGGAGGTCTTATAATAACAATAGTAATAATAACAATAGGAACCAGTTTAACAATGATAACAATAGAAAGAGATGTTTTATTTGCAACCAACCTGAATACTTGGTCAACTAATATTCCCAAAGGAATACTAACAATTCAATGAATGGAAATGGATCTAGCAGCAACCAATCATCTTTCAATAATCAATCTAACAACTGCAATCAATGGTTCAATCTTTCTATGCAGAACTTTGCTATTACTATGGAGTGAGTAAATTACCATTTAAAAGATTAAGGGAACTAAGGAAAGTCAGGAATCCCCTATACTTTCAAATCTCTCTACATCAGCATCTTTTTTATCTGAACAAATTGAACCAACTAACCCAAAAGCTATTGAAGCATTGTATTGTGATGCAAAAATTGATAACCATCCTATTTATTTAATTATTGATATTGGGTCAACAAGCAGTATTATTTCTAAACCATTTTTGAATTCTTTAGGACGCACTATTCATAAACCATCTTCTATCAATCTTGTGGACATAAATGGAAGAAAAAAATGATTATTGGGCAAGGTGAAGGATTTGCCAATCACTATTAAAGAAATTATCATACCTATCACTATGAATATATATAAATCAACTCAATATACTGTTATTGTGGGAAATGACTGGATTACAAAAATCAAGGCTATTATCAATTATGACCATCAAACTATAGACTTGAATTATTTGGGCAAAAATATCTGATACAAGGTTACATGTTGGGAAAAATCAAAATTTAATAATGATAGAAGGCCTATAGAAATTGAACCTTTGGATAAGAGAAAAGGAAAGAAAATCTATAATTCAACTGATGAATTGGAATATGAGAAAACTTTGGATAAGGATTAAACTTATTGTGCACTCTTGAAGAACTCTAATGAATAATCACTGGTGAAAATTGATAAGATAACAATTATTATTGGACAGCGTAAGGAACCAATAACTTATATTTAGAAACTGGAAGCCATGCAACAATCACTCTTGACTTCTAAATCTCTGCAAAAGGAATGGAAGGACCAAAAACAATCTGTTGATGTGATTTTTACTTAAAACAGGAATCTGATATTTGTACTACTTGTCAACTTAAAGTCAAGGATTGGAAACTTATTAAATACTTGAATGTGAATCACAAAAAGGAGCCAGACAAATCACCTGATTTAATCCAGGAACAACAAAATTAATTCAATCATTTGATACAACACTACCAGGATATAATTGCAACTGATGACTCACCTGCTGGACGCACTGACTTGGTCATCCATCACATTATTACTGAAAGCACTCTGCCAATTAAACAGTGACCTAATAGATATCTCCTGTTGAACATGAATTTGTAGAAAAGGAAATTGAACATATATTGACTCAAGGAATTATTCAACCATTTTATAGCCCCTGGGCTTCTCCAATTGTATTGGTTAAAAAGAAAAATAGTCAAACAAGATTCTGTGTTAACTACTGGAAGCTTAACAAAGTTACCAAAAAGGATGCTTACCCACTACTTAGGATTAATAAAATTCTTGACTCACTAGGAAAGGCCAAATGGTTTATTTCTTTGGATATGGCTAGTGGATATTGGCAAGTTGAAATAAATCTAGTGGATAAGAAAAAAACTGCTTTCATTACTAAACAAGAAACTTTTGACTTCAATGTTATGCCTTTTGGATTAATCAATGTACTAGCTACTTTTCGATGACTCATGGATTTTATTTTCTATGATATCAAGGAAAAATATATATTAGTATACTTGGATGACATCAAAATATACTCTGCAACATTTGAGGAGCACTTACAACATTTAAAGAAAGTTTTTGAAAGATTTAGGCAAGCCAATTTCAAGCTTAACTTGGAAAAATGCCATTTTTGCAAAAATAAACTCACATTTTTGGGACATATTATCAATCAACATGGATTTCAACCAGATCCAGCCAAAGTTGAAAAGGTGAAAAACTTTGTCATACCAATCAATACTACTGAACTAAGAGAATTTATTGGACTAGTATCTTATTACCACTACTTTATACCAAGTTTTGTTACTATAGCTGAACCAATGAACAAGCTTTTGAGAAAAAATACACCATATCTTTGAAATGAAAAAATGTCAATTAGCATTTGAGGAACTTAAGGAAAAATTAATCACCACACCAATATTGACTTATCCAGATTTCTCCAAGCCTTTTATCCTATATACTGATGCTTTTTACAAAGGACTGGAAGCTGTTCTAGCTCAATTGGATAAACAAGAATATAAATATGTAATAGCCTATACAAGCCAAAGTTTTGTTGAACCTGAACTAAATTACTTCACTACTGAAATTGAATATCTTGCTACTGTCTGGACCATGAAATACTTCCGTCTTTATATCTATTTTCAGGAATTCACTTTTATTACTGATCACTCAGCTCTTCAATTGATGATTAATAATCCCACTTCAAACAAAAGAACAATATAATAAATATAAATTATCCCTTCAAAATTCAATACCAAAAAGGTAGGAAGCATTAAAATGCCAATATGTTATCAAGACTCTCTTCAACTTTAACACCTTAATCATGGATTTGGAAGCTTATCAGCAACTATACACCTATCTCTCTACTGGAAAACTATCTCTGGACTTAACAACAAAAGAAATAATCTTTTTCAAAAAACAAGTGACATATTATTTTACCCAACACTATACATTATTCTGACACAATACTAAAAATCAAATGGAATCACTCAAAGTTATTAAAGCAACTGAATTAGAATCAATCTTACATAACCTTCATGAAAACATTCTTACTGGACATTTTGAAATTGAAACAACCTATAATCAAGCAAGGAGTTGATATTATCGACTTAATCAGTACAAAACTATTGTTGAATATATCAAAAGTTGTGATACTTGCTAGTGATAAGGAGCTTCTATACTATATGAGGAACTTCACTTTATACCTGTTGAACAACCTTTTAACTGCATAGAAATTGATATTATTGGATCTTTGTCAATAACTTTTTAAGGCAACCAATATATTGTTGTAGCCACTGAATATCTTATCAAGTGATCTGAAGCAAAAGCTCTCAAGGATACCAAAACTATCACCGTTGCAAAATTAATATATGAGGATATTATATGTCAATATGGATGCTCTAAAGTTCTTCTATCTGATTAAGGAACACCATTTATTAATGAGTTAGTGGATGCTTTATACAAATTAATGACTATTCATCGCTGACTTTCAGTGACTTACCATTCACAAACCAATGGATTAATTGAACGATTTAACAAAACTTTCTATAACACTCTGGCTAAATATATTAATGATTATGGTAACACATGTGATTCTTTTCTGGACTCAACACTATTTGCCTATCAGTCTATTCAAAATTATACCACTAAATATTCACCATTCAAGTTACTTTATGGCTGTGAAACAAGGTTATCTATTGATCTTCAGGATAATAAACAGAAATCTAACGACATGTTGAATCAACAACTACAGCAATATATTGAATTTATTATTAGTGATTTTAGTAATTTAAAGCTTAGTGCACAATAAAATATTGAAAAAATATAGGACAAACAAAAACAATATCATTATTAGGGAACCAAAGTTCAAAAATTCAACATAGAAGACAAAGTTTTATTATATAAATCAGCAAAAGCAAAAGTATATGATGATAAATTTAGGAAAAAATGGATAGAACCATATTTATTCACAACATCATCACATCAGGAGCATATAAATTAAGGAACATGAAAGACAAAGTACTCAAAAGGGCAGTGAATACTGATCGATTGAAAAGATATTATAAATGACTAATTTGAGAACCAAGTATCATTATATAGTTATAGGACATTATATATTATAGAAAAAATAAAAACATTATTAGTATTAGTTATTATACTGTATATTCATATTTGTACTAAGTAACTTATTGAATCCATATACATAGCTGTAGATAACCTTGGTTTACTGAAAACATGGAAAACCTATGACATATGCCTTTAAGCTAGTTAGCTACATAGCATCAAGTGTAGGGTAGTGTATAAGGCTATAGTATTCAAAAAAGTCATTTATTTTGATTATTTTCTTCTTTATTATATCATATTTTATTTATTTAATTATAATTTCTCTTACCTTAGTTTATTAATTTATCTTCCATGGACATAACAATATAGTTGGATAGTTATGACAATTATATGCAAGTGTTGAGGCATATAATATCTATTAGGAGTAAAAAATGCAAACATTGAATAAGAGCTCTTAGAGCGTCATCTCATATCACAAGTAACCGACCTACAAAGTATCACAGTAATAACAAAATATTTCAGTATCAAGTGACAAAAAGAATTTTTATTAAAAAATAAATAGTAAAATTAATTATTTGATTTCTTTTTCTAGAAAGACACATCATTTGAAACTTGAGGAGGATTAGGATCATAAGTTAGTCTTTGACCTGGATGCAAGGATTGCCAAGCTGGGAAAATACTCCAAGAAGAAGGACTGATTAAACTCATCTGCCACTCACTGATGGCTCTGGAGAAAGGTAAATTTGGAAGGATTTTAGCTTGAACTAGTTAGACCCGCAGTTCTTCTACATGGAGAAAAAGTGCTTGAATTTCTAAGCGCAGTGCCAACTATTGAGGAAGCTTTAAAGCTAACTGTCTTGAGTTTACTTGAAGAAGCGAATTATCCATTGCTGATATTAGACCATAGCTTTTTGACCATGAAGATGAAGCTGTTGCAAGATATCTTTCTGAGCTCTAAATTGCTTATGAAGTATAAAAAGTTCAGTTCAAAGGGAGATCAATTTTTTTTATATTCTGAACAATGATAGTAAAATAAAGCCTAATCAAGGAATTTCATTTTCTCTTGCACCAACATAATGCAACTAACTACTGGATTAGAATGTTTAATAGCATGCTCAAGTCTGTTAACATGAGGCATTTTCAAGAAAATTGAGATATAGAATATGGGAATTAGTGATAAACCATTCATCAAGCCTATCTATTTAATATTGAACAGGAACTGATGATCAGTTGGACAAGCCATTATATCAAATCAAATTGAGATGGATTGATTATCAATGGTACAACCATAAAATATATTTAAAGAATATCTATATGAAAAAATTTTCATCAAAAATGCTCAAACTCAACTATTAACAATCAGCTGCAAGGAAACTGAACTTACTCAAAATAGATATGTTATCCATTTTGGATAAAACTTCAAATTGGTATGAATCCCCATACAATCTCATTGCCTCAGTAAAGGATAGTATCAAAAATACTCTTTTGGAAATCAAATAACACATGCAACAATCTGATTGCATAGCCACTCTTATCAATTTATACTATTTGGGAAAGCTATTGAATACTGTCCAGAATCCCAACAATTGTGGCAACAGTATCTTCAGAAAAATCCACTTCAAAATTCTCACTACTATTATTGCATAGCTAGGTATACCTATGAAATCTTCCAAAACAATCCAAATCAAATTTATCAAACAAAGTTCTTGTCCATGAACTATTTATTTGGAATGACTAATAAAATTTATCGAAATGATTTTATTCCCTATGTGAAGAAACTTAACTCAGAGGACTTTATCTTTTAAGGAAGAAAAAGTGTAATAAAAATAGCCTCTAATACTATTGGATGGTTATTTTTAGTCATGATCTTCATTCTATTTCTATTTTTATTCATTTATTTATAATTATTTTTTTGATATTCTTTGATATTCTTATTGATACTTAATTAGCATAGATCACTTTATCAAATGTAGTACGTGATATAATTTACTATAGATCAGGCAACCCAAGAGACCTAAGAGGCCCAAGTGATCCAAGTGATCCATTTTTACAAGTATATAAGCAGTCATAATTTACCCAAAAGTAGAATAAGTTTAATAATAACTTCACTTAACTTTGAAAGTTTATAGCTAGCTTCATTTGACTTTAAAAGTTTAGAAATAACTTTATTTTTTTTTAGGAAATTAGATATCTTCTTTTGATTTTAAGACTAAAGGAATTGTCCTAGTTTTCTTTATTTATTGATAAACTTGGGTTTTGAGCGAACTATATTTCTTGTGAAATACTGTGTGACATTGTCTAAAGGATTCTTAGTAAATCTATTCTTGAATATTTCTTTATTATAAACTATTTCTTTAATTCTTTCTTTAGGAATTGTTCTTTTAAAAGCAATTCTACTTGGATACACTGGTCAAATATAAATTTGATCACAGTATCAATATCAGATTTATTTTTGATGAGATATTCTGAAGATAAAGAAATTAAGGATTCCAGTAATTCTTTCTTGACTTTGACAATATTTAAGAATTGCTTTGAATTATTTGATTAATTTCATATTAATATTATAGAAGGTAATTATGACAAATTTGTCACAGATTTCTCAACTATATTAATGCAAGAATTCTCTTCACAAATCTTATTACTAGATAATACAGAGCATTGAAGCTTTACTTTTTTTGAAATAATAATATTAGTAATAATGAATAGAGAATCAAAATGTTCTTAAGTTTTATTAACCAATATAGATTTATATAGTAAAAAAACTAGATCTATAGGTAAATATTTAGAATTATTCACTTTTATAGTTGTTATTTCTTTTTGAGTTACAAAACCAGCTTTATTATATGGTTTGAGATAAATTTAATAAGTGCTTTTTCATATTTTTTGATCTTTCGATCCTTCATTTCTTCATCCACTTTTAATAGTATAATTGTACCAATTACTTATTACCATATTAATAAATTTTATTATAGTATTCAGATCAGGCAATCCTTTAGTTCTAGTCTTAAAACCAAAGAATAACAATACATATTCTTGAATTTTAATAATTTTTTCTTGTGATTGTTCAAAAGTCTTAGCTATATTATCATCAAAAAGAATATTTATATCATCTATATTATTGAAGCCTATCAATTAAATAAGATTATATACTGCTTCTCCTTGTTTTACTAAATAAAATTTATGTAAATCAACTGAGGATGGATCCATAGATTTATATAAATCTTCCTAATGCATTTTTTCTTTGATTTTTAGATTTTCTATAGAATTTATTGCATTGGAACCTTGTCTTTTGAAATATGTCTGCCTCTTAAAATGTTGTAAAGGTTTAGGATTATTGAATTTTTTTATGAAACTTATGTCACAAAGTTTAATCAAATCATTATTGGTTATACTTCAATTTTGAATATCATCTTTACCTTCAAAATTATCTGAGGCATATATTTTCTAAAAATAATAACATTGCAGAATTATCAGCAAAAGAGTATATAGATTTTGTTTAAGGATTTCAGTTTCACTAGGACTAATATCTGGAACATTTATTATTGATTCAGTATCTGAACTTTTAATATTTTTCTCAATATTATTAATAATATGAGAAATTTTATTTTTGTTAACTTTTTCAATATTTTCTATTAAAATTAATTCAAGAGTTACTCCAATACTAGCAATAAAACTGCAAAGAATCTCAAGAAAATATTTGATTGATAAGTGTTTTTGATATTCAACCTCAATTTAAGTCTCTATAGCTAGAGATGAATCAAATGTATAATGGTTATTAATTTTATTCTACTTACAATGTCTTTTTATAACAGTTGCTAAATTGCCAAGTCTTAGGACAGAAAGTTCAACATGAATGAGATCACAATTTGGTTCTTTGAAAATGTTAATTTTTTTATTATTATAGAGGAAAATAATATGATATGGCAATCGTGAACTCAATAAAATATTTGTGCAAAAGCTTCAGCATGCACTTTTGTATTAATATTATTTATTTCTATAACTATATTAAAATAATTGGAAATTTCAAGAGATGCTAGTTTCTACAGTACTTGTATAAATCACACAATCAAGATAACTTTAAGTAGAATTAATATCAACAAAAATATTTTGCAGTTGCTTTCCATTCATTTGGTCAAAATAAACTCATGATAAAATGTGCAAACCATCAGGTTTTTGTAATTTGGAAGCTTGATTTGCCAAAGCTTGTGCTTTTTTGCATAAGATCATTAAAAAAGCAATTTATTTATCTTCCTGAAGCATCTTAAGACCCCTATATATAGCTTCTAATTCTTTATCTGGATCATAAAGAATTTTAATAGTTTCATATTTATGTAACTTATATTTGTTATTAAAAATTCTTATATTTTCACTTCGATATTGTCTCAAAAAGTTTAAAGTTGATTCATTTGCAAATGCGTCCATAGAAATAACATAAACAGCTGATTTTAATAAATCCTGCATAGTATTTTCAGATTTACGCACATGAACTCCACTAATCATTTGACACATAATAACATTATTTTTATCTAAGATAACTACATAAGAACACCTTCCATAAAAATTGAGATGATTAATACTTTCAACTTGGACAATAATAACATCCCAGTCACGCATAGCTAAATTACATTCATTTTCCTGATAATAGTATACATGGAGTCCTGAATTTTGCAATATTTCAACTTTAGCTTTAGTCATATGTTAAGAGTTTTATAATATGAAACCTAGATAAAACATGGCAAATCTGCTCCATTTTTGGTCAAAGAATCGAGAATTTCTCTTAGTGTTTTTGTTTTGCCACTAGCAACAGGAGAATGAATAATGTTATAGTGAGATTCTTGCTTAAGAAATCGGGATAAGCTTCTGGTGCATCTTTATCTCCTTTACATTGATGATTTTTCTAGATAATTTGACAAGTGGACATGTATTTAATATGGAATTGGGTAATCTTTCAATTGATCTCCACTTAGGCTTTTCTTTCGACTCAACTTTGTCTGATACCTTATCGAAGCTAAGGCCCTTGTGATCTCTTCTAGTTTGTATTGTTTTTACTGATAGCACTTGAGTATGAAATGCTCATTTTTTCGAATAAATCCATAGAGTTGATCCTTATTATGTTTAACATCACATATAGGGCATTCTTTAATGGATTGTGCTTGGAAATTAATAAAATCATTCCCAATTTTTGTCAATCTGAAGCCACCTGTATTTTCAATGACTAGATTAGCTCCTCTACTCAAAGCATTTTCATCATCGATAGGATGGGATTTTTGTTTTACTGGCTCCTCAAAAGAAAAGGCTCGTGGCCAGATTGCAGAATAATTCTCTTTAGGTTGAACCAGATAATCATCTAGATTTTTAAATCCATTTTTAATTGAAGAAATAGCCGGTCTTTTTATACGACCTTCCTTTGCTGATCCAAGAAGCCAAAGATTAAAATGTGTTTTGGGAAGGCCAATATCAATAAATTTTGAATAAGGTTCCCCAACCAATTCCATAACTTTTTCTGTAAAACCTTTAAGTTCTTTATAATCTATAAATCGGGCACAAGGATAAATAATATGCCAACTACATTTCTCAGCATTTGATGAACTAACTAAGGCAAAAGAATTTAAGAAAGGCACACAATTGGGAATAAGGCTTAATGCATCTGCACAAGCGACTAAAATTCGAGATAACAAATCTTCTCGTGTAATTTTTTTATCGTCTAAGGAAGGTACTTTAGGATTTGTAGGATCAAGCAGAAATCGTGGTTCATTGATGTTGGATAGTTTTTTTCTGTTGAATTTCAGCGCTGTTAGACGCAATATTCTCATCGTCACGTTTTCGCTGGATGGCTTTTTTTGCGAGCTCAAGCCAGTGTTGTTTTTCGGGTCCCTTCCATTTTGAAAGTAACGTGGAGGCGTATTTAGAGACACTGTTTAGACAATCCGAATCCTGTGTTAAGAACGCAAGCTCCGACAACAAACTGCGAAACAATCATTTTCTGATAACCCTGGATTATTCTCCTGTAACTTGCAGACATAAGAATCTATGTTATGCCACTCTTTCATTGGTGTTGAAGTGATATAGTCATCATGCAAATGACTTTTTGGTGCCACGAAATCCTTTTCATCCATAACGTAGCAATTAACAGTAGTCAGTACGCGTATCAAATACAGGGACGATGATTTTCCGCGTTTCACGGAATGGGTTAATGAAAAACGGAAAGTGTTGAAATGAATGTCACAGAAAACAGGGTTTAAGGAATTTGGAAAACAGTGTTTAGGGGGGTTTTATGTCACGGAAGACAACAGAGTAAAAACTTTTAAAACCCGAGACACAATTTTCGGATTTGTACAAGATTTTTGATAGCACGGCATGCATGCGGAATTTTGTTTAAATCACGGCAATTTATCACCGCAGAAATCATTGACAGCAAATGTGACTTACATAGCCCTTTTGTCGAGGGACACCGTAACTTTTGTATCTTGAGGGCTTTTGCTTGCTTGATAACCTCCGCTCTTGAAGTGGTTGTGGTTGCGATGTCTTTCACACTTTCCCTACGCCAACAGACC
>CAJVPT010001101.1:0-23456 GCA_910592055.1 Acaulospora colombiana
AACCTGTTAACAATAAAGAATTTGCTTGCAGTAAAAAGAATTTTGATAGAGGCAACTTTTACATGATTAAATGAGAAATTAAAGTTGAAATGATAGGTATTTTTTAAACATTACAAATTTTTGGAAATTTAAGTTATTAACAAATTAAAATTACTACAATTTTTATTAGAAATACTCTTTATTGTTGGCTAGAAAATGAATTGTATGGTACTATAATATTACTGATGAAAGATATAACTTGTGGGTTGTCCAAAAATTTGATCAAAAAAACAGTATCAACTATAAAAAAATGGAGAGAAGGTAAAAGAGAAGCATATTATATGGATTACTGACATAATCAATTATCGACTGATCAACATGCTTTGTAAGTACTTGAAATATCAATAATAAAAAATAAAGAAAAAAATGATACAGGAAATCAAGTTATTTTAGAAAGTACTGGCTATAGAGGGGAGTATATTAATATAGAAGCAAGTGAACGACCATGGGTTGTATAAATAAATTTATTTAAATTTAATAAAAAAAATTTTTTTAAATTTAAAGTTAAAAATATTCTCGAAAGAAAATATACTAGTTAAAATTTTTTTATTAAATAAAATCAAGTTAATTTAAACATATTTAATTTAATTTAGTTAAATTAAAGCAGTTATAGTTGAATATGCTTTAAAACAAATTCAAAATGTATCAAATCAGTTTCAAATTGTTTTTGCATTAAATCAGATTTGGATTCAAATTCAGATTCAGATCGGATCAAATCAAATCAAATTCAGATTCGAATCAGATCAGATCAAATTGTTATAGTTTCAAATCTGATCGGATCAATTTAAAACGAATCAAATCTATATTCAATTCATATTTATAAAAATCAGATCAGATCAAATCTAATTAAAATCTAATCTGATTCGATCTGTTGTAATCACTAACAGACACTCTGGTCTATTTTGTTATTGTGTTCAATATCCTACTCTACTATCTCTATTCAAGGAAAAAAAATAATACTAGGACTATACAAATTTAAATAGGGGTTAAGATTCTGTATTGCAAAAAAGGTATTGGAAGGAGGAGGAGAAATGGTTTAGTTATGGGTGACTTGGAAACACACTATTATTACCATATTGATACCACAGGCTGGTTACTCTTCAAGAGCTTCATTGATTTAGGATACATTGCCTGTTCTTTCACTGCTTTTAGTATCTTTATATTATGGTACTTGTTTATCAGTTCATGCCTTTTCCTTCCATACCCTATCTAGTATGAGATCTTCTACTGATATTCTTCTAAGTAATAATACATCGAAATTTCAAAGGGCTCTAGGATATAAGTAAAAGAGCATTGGGAATTACAAAAATTTCCAGCTTAGAAAGAAAGATCTTGTTTTTTCTAGCATGTATTTTTTTCAGCTTGATAAATATTATACTGTTTTCCTCAAAATACTACCATCTATAGATATTGAATCTTTATCTAATGTCCCTATAACATATTCTTCAGTCATGTAATGTTATACGACTGCATATTGATATTATTGATTAGGTGTGAATAATCTTAAGATCTTTCTGATTTCTCAAAATTTATGCTGATAAAGAATAGGTGTAACATTTTTAAGGCATCATACTTGTTCAATATTTCTTTGAGCCTAGTCTTCCTTCTTCTTCTTAATAGAGAAGATGGAAGAATATATTTTCTTTCTTTTCCTTAATCAATGATATAAGAGTTGACAGTATTCTTATTCATCCATACTAAAACATAATAATTTATAGTGAATTTCAAGTTCTTATGAAATTGAGAAAATGCATTTAGATATATGAGGTTATCAATGGGATCTTATTTACTTCTTTTACTAATGTAATCCTTCTGTCCAATTACAGTGTAAGAAACTTTGTACTATTTAAAATTCAGGGTCAAGCTGAGATAGGCAAAATTTCTCTAAAAAAATCAAGAACAAGTACTATGAGAAGATAGCAAGGTAACAAGAAAGTATAAAAACTATCTCTTATTGAGTACATACTTCTGTAGTATTTTTTTATAGTATAAGATGATGATACTTTAGTTCTTTTTCCTTTTAGAACTTTCTTATCATAGGTAGAAAAGGTGTTTCTTGACCTTTTATGGTCACTAGAGATTAGGTTTTTGTTTGAAGAGGAGAGTAAGCAATAGGAGAAGAAGTAGATAATGGTTCTTGAAGCTTTTTCAAGTTGATTTAAGGAAAGTAATAAGACTTTATTAGCTTATAAGTATAAAAACTTTTTGTGAATATCTTTTTTGTGTGTGGTTAAATGATTAGCAGAAAGAGTTACTTCAATTTTATTTCTATTTTTAAAATAAAAATAGGTTATATACATATATAAATCTATTATAGTAAAAAAAATAGATAAATAAAAACTTAAACCTTGAAAACTTTTTTATTTATTGTAATTATTTTTTTATAATTATTTATTTTTTAGACTTTTTAAAAATTTTATTTATTTCAACTTAATTATAAATTTTAAAATAATGCAAATTGATATAATTTTTATTAAAAATAATTAATTGACAAGAAATATATTAAAAATATAATATAAATATATTTTTATTAATTATAATATATATTTTGATAATATTATATAATTAAAATTAAAAAATTAATCAATGCTTATTTTTATTTTTCTTTCTAATTAAATTATTATTGATTTTAAGTTTAAAAGATCAATAAAAATCAAGTAATAAATTTTTAAATAATAAAAAAGCTATTGTTCATTAAAACTAAGATTATTTTTCTATTATTCTGATCAAAAAAAATTTTAAAAATAAGATTTCTTTTTTATTTCAATTAGATAATAAATCCGATAGATTTCTAAATATACTAAGTTTTAATTCCTTAAATATAACTAAGAATATAATTTTTCAAAAGTTATAAGAAGATATCATAATTAATAAGAATCTTCTTTTCTATATCAAAACTTTTATATTATTATAATATAAAATTAATATTGAAGAATTAGATTTTTTAGATAATGAGAGATATATATTAGTAAAATTCTTTTAATTAGAAGATTTTTCACTTGATTTCTATTAAGTTATATAAAAATTCAAGATTTATTATAAATTAACTATTTTTATTGCAAGTAAAGATGCATTCCTAAAAGGGAGGCAGGAATAAATATCAAATATCCCTCACTAGAAAACATTAAAATTTTTAAATTAATAACTATAAAAAAACACTATTCACAATTGTTTTTTTATTATTTAAATCATTTATTTATAGTATTTCCTAACTTTTGTTCTTATTAAAATAAAGAGCTATAAATTTTGTGCCTAAAAAAAGAATATAATTTATTTGTAAAATTTTATATACTAAATACTTTAGGGACTCATTATTAATTACAATTAAATAAAAAATTATTATTTAAAGTAAATTGAAATTAGATATGTTTTTAGTATAAGATTCTTATAAAATAATAAATATTTCAAATGATATATGAGAAAAATGAATAAGTAAGTTTCTCAGATGATTAAGAAAAAAAATATTTCAATTAGATAAATTATATTGAAAAAAAGATCTTTAGTAAGAATCTTTAAAGAGAAATAATTATTTTTCTTTTTATTTTTTCATTTTCTTGTAATACATTTGTATATTTTAGATATTCCTCTTTTTCTTAATCTAACCAGTAGAATACTTGATAATGACAACCTGTTAGTAATAATATATAGACTAGAAGAATCTTTATTCAAAATCTATTATAAAGCAACAAATTGTTTTCAAAACCAAACTTAAAGGCATTTGCCAATGATAAGTTAGCTGTAGTATGTACTGTACCGAATGAATATGCACTTATGTATTCTTTTGATAAATAAACTGACTAACGGTCGCTATAATTATACCAAATTGGCCAGCATTTGATAACTCCGGCCAGCATCGGACCGGATCCACTACGCCAATCATATTACCGTGATCTACTATATTAAGCGATAATTGCGCGTACATCTGCACATTTATCAAATTCTGGACGCGTTATGGATTTTTACCAAGAAAATGCAATCGAGAATTGGACGTGCGTGGCTTTATTGAAATATTATCGTTTGAAGAAGAAGCAGAAGGATAGAAAGAGGACATTTGACTCCATTAAAAAAGACCTCTTATTGGTGGAAGATTCTATTTCTTTCAGTCCGGAAAAAAGGAGAAAAGCTCGAGAAATCCTTGACAACTGGAAGGTATACACATTAAGGACAACCTTTTATTCCGACGTTCATTTGTCTTATACTGTTGTGTTTTAAATTTTTATTTGTTATTTTTGCTATCGCATAAGATTTAACGTATTTTATTTTGCTCAGAAATGGACCGCGCCGATGAAGAATATTCAACAAGCATGTGCCAGTATCCGAAGTCTGCGGGTGAAGCGGTTAAACCAGCTTGCAACTTCGGCTGGATTTATATACAATGATAATCGTAAAGCTCCAAGAAAACGTTTTGGAGATGTAGAAGATGAAGGGGCTAATACAAAAAATGTGAGTTTATTTAGTTCTGCCGTTGTCATGTTTCTTCCGTTAATTGTCATTTATACTATTGTGATCTAGCGGAATGTGAAAAACGTTAATTATCCCGATGAAGTGGATGAATCAATTGTAAGTATCTTTATTATGTAAGTGCATATCGAAATAATGTTAATAATTGCTGATTGACGATTTGATTGGGAAAACAATGTTCTTAATAATGATGACCCTGACGAAGTGATGGGATTTGAAGATGATGAACTAGATGAATTTTTTTTTAGTTTATCTGACGAGGTATGTGGTAGTAATTAGGACGTGTATATCGAAACAATCTTAATTGATAATTTTGATTAGGATGAAGTAATAAAATTTGAAGATGGCGAATTAGATGCATTAGAAGAGCAAATTATGTCTGGTTCATTCGACGAGGTATGTAGTAGCAATTGAACTTTTAATTTCCGTGTATTATATATAAATTGTGTTTTTTATGTTTTAGTGGAATGTGGGCGCAGTTAACGTGTCAGGAAAATTTAAAGAGTACCAAAGACAATTAATTTCAAGTATTAGGCAGGAAAAAAGAAAATTGACGTGGAATGATACAGTGGCGATCAAATGTTTTGCATCACTTAACTCGCGAACTTTGCAACTGAATAACTTCGTAAGTAAACAATAATTTATTATAATTTTTATTTATTTAATTTATCAAATCTTAAATAATTTAAAACTAATTTTATTTATTTAGTTATAAATCACGAATTAAAAAAAATAAAATTTAATTTAATTTTTTATGATGCATTTCTTTTGCCCGTTTTGTTAAAATATAAATTCAATAAAAAAAAAAATGAAAAAAAATATATAACATAATTTTTTTTTAAAAAAACTATAGACTACCATTCCGTATACCCTCCCTTTGCTTTGTAAACATCAATTATACGTTGAGGCATACTTTCAATAAGCTTGTTAATATATTCCACATCCATTTCAATCCAAATTTTTTGAATAGCTTCCCAAAGTTTATCCGGATTATTAATTTTTATAGATGATTGTCGTATACGTCGGTCGATTTCATTCCATAAATGCTCAATTGGATTTAAATCAGGTGAGTATGATGGCCAATCAAGTTGTTCAATAGCATTATGATAAAACCATTTTTTAGTTTCAATAGCAGTATGCTTTGAGTCATTATCCTGTTGAAAAACAATATCATCTTTGTTTAATCCATGCCACTCGATTGTTTTTAAAAGATCTTCAGTTAATATTTGTCGATATAAATCTCCATCCATTGTTCCGTAGATTCGTACGATATTACCAACTCCAAAAAAAGAAAAACATTCACATACTGTCACACTATCACCTTCAAACTTTTTTGTAGGAATTATATTTCGCTTATTAAATAGTTAGTTTGGCCATTTCCAACAGTATTGATGTCTATTAGATCCAAATATCTTGAATTTAGACTAATCTGACCAAATTACATGATGCCAGTCTTCAATTTTCCAATCTTTATATTTTTTTGCAAATTGGTAACGAATTTTGTGACATTTTTTGCCTAAAATTGATTTTTTTTTCTTAACTCGAGAAGTAAGTCTATTTCTTCGTAATATATGTTTTATAGTGTCTATGCTTACTACAATATTTTCATAAATTTTTAATTTTTTTTGGATCTCTGCAGCAGTTGAACATTCATCAGATGCAAATAAACGGATAACACTATGTTCATCTTGTGTTGTAAATATTCGTGAACATCCAGATTTTGGTAAGTTTTTTACAGATCCAGTTGCTTCAACTTTCTGGCCTATTCGAACAACTGATGATTGTGCGATATTTTCTTTTTTCACAATAACATGGGTAGGATAGCCTTCTTTGATAAGACTATAAATTCGAGAACATTTTTTATCAGAAATACGGACCATGTTTATATAACAAGGTAAGAACTTAAAAAAAAATAATGTGCGAAAAAATATCCGTAACTTTCATTAGCAGAATTTTTTTGGTTACAAAAAAAATTTTTAGAGTAACTTATATGGCAATCTTTTATATGTAAACGATCACATGATTTGCATCGCAAGTTTTGAAAACAAATAAACAAAAAAAATTAAAATTAGTGTAAATCACATAATTTAAAGATTGTTACTAATATCCATACCTTTATACTTTCAAATTATTTATTTTTTTTTCGTTTGTTATTATTAGATCAAATAATGTCTCAATTTCTTTTTTTTTATCCATGTTATACAAAACTTTTGATCACCACTATATTAATAATATAAATAAATTTATTAACAATATTATTTATTTAATAACTTGTAAGACAATACAGATCACTTTGAGAAATTATGACTTTGAAAATCTGGGATGCTATGTTTTTAGTCTTTGGCAAAAACTCCTTGGATACAATTAATACAAATGCAATTGCTATCAAAATTACAGCCTGAAAAAAATCATAAAAAACCTGGGAATGCTTTAAAAATCTTCATGTCTGTCTTAGAGAAGAAAATCAATGCATGATGATATGTATTCTTAAAAAAGTCTGGCCAAAAGAGAATGCTTTCAAAGAACAAGTTGCATTTGCTATCGCAATATGTCAAACAATTCTAAATCTGAGTAATGAAAGTATTTTAATTTATGAAGCATTAATTAAAAGCAAAATAGAAAAAAAATATAGTAAGTTTTAAAATTCTTCGAAGTATTATAGAGTTATTTATTTACTAATAATATATTTTAAGAAAAAATTAAAAAGAAAATTAGATTTAAGAAGGCAATTCAAGCAATAAAAATCAAGAAATGCATGAGTAGGAAGATATTAAAATTCAAAATACTCTAGAAAAAGTAGAAAATGATAAAAACAATCCAAAATTGTAACTGGAAAATGTAGAAATAGAAAGGTTTACTTTAGCAATGAGTGATATAAATATAAATAATTAATAAAAATATGTAAAAAAAGTAATTTTCTATAAATAAAATTTTAAAAATAAATATTTTAATAATAATATGAAATTATTTTATTAAAATTTAAAAATTTTGAAAATCTCTAGAGTTCTATATATAAATCTTTACTCCAGAAACTTCTAATAACAATGAAGTACCTTCAGAATTTTATGTTCAAAAATCTCTAGAGATCTTTTTCAAAAAATTTTTCTTAAGTTATTTAAATCTGCCATTTTTCTTTTTCTGTATATTGCAATTTTATAATCTGATTCTATAGCTATTCATTTGATTATATACTTGTGGATCAATAGCATAGTAGTAGTGCTCTCAGGTTGCAATTACAAGATTCAAAGTTCAATACTATATAAGAATCAAAGTGAAAATCAAGTCACAAGGTAGTATGAAGATCTTATCCCTCTATGCTGATAATTAAGTGCTCTACAAGGCAATAAAGAGAACCCGTTTGCTTATCACGCCTATAGTAAGAATGATAAATAAATACAAGATTCTATATAAGGCTAGCATGAGTAAACAAGTCTTCTACATACAACCAGTTTCAAGTACCTGAATAGGAAGATAAGAAGGACCCCATCCACTTATTGCAGCCATAACAAGACAAGATATAATACAAGATTTTACAAATATAGTCAAAATAAGTGGTATAAAGGTTTTAAGTATAAAAAACTGACCATCCCTAAAATAAAAGAAGGAGGACCTAATCACTTATAGAATGATCAAGACAGGACTATAATGACACTGAAGATATAAACATAATCTGACAATCAAGGATAACAATGAAGAAATCAATGTTCTTTATATAAAACTAAGCTCCAATTATATAACAAAACAAATATCACATATATGATAAGCTCTCCAGAAAAATCTTGAAGTACTAACAAAGTCAACAGAAGATTTCATATAAGAAATTCCTAACATCAGTAGTACTAGATATCTTAGATGTGTTTCTGATATGTTAGTTCCCTAAATATTGGGAATAGTAACAAGTCATTTGATGGACCATAGTCCTAGAAAGTGCTGTTTTTGAGTATAAAAGATCAACCAAGGGATGAATTTATTAAATTTGAATGTATAAGACTCCTCAAACCTTAGCTAAGTTAAAATTAAGAAAATAATTCTACACTAGATAGTCACATAGTTACATATCCTAGTTGGATGAGATATAAATAGATGTTCCTTGCACTATTAGTTGATCTGTAAATCTTTAGACAATATGGGTAATTACTTATTTTAATTGTCCCTAAGACTTATCATGACTCTAATAAAGTTTCAAAACTGGTGCAAAAATGAGTTAACACTTCAAAAAAAAAGCTATCCACTTAATTGTTGTTTATGGCTGGAATGGGAGAACTGGAGTGTTGTGCAAAAACTGTTGTTGGTGTCACTAGTAAGAAAATCTACTATATTTGTATATAAGTTTTGATTTGGAACTATATATATGATTTGTCATAAGTTTTGAAACCATTCAGGAGTCCTTTCCTGTTTATCTTTTCTTGTCCTTAATTGTTACCATATAAGGGATCTTAATAGATCATTATTCATAAGTTGTTCCTTGAATAGAATTCTTTTTTCCTTAAAACTTGTTTATTTTGATCATACTATTTACCTGATATAATATCTTTAATAGCTGTATTTCCTCTATAAGATGTAGTGCAAATTGACATATAGTTTGTTATCTCAAATATAATATCCTATACCTTAAGCATATTAAGGATATCATTTGTGAGATTCTATTATTTTTTGATTCAAAAGGGGTATTTATCTTCTAAGTTTGATGTATTTGACCAAACTGATTCTGGAGTTATTGCAGTCTAATCCATGCTGTTTTACCACATGTGTTAGATCCATTGATTTTTTTTTTCAGTTATTTCCATATAGCATAATCTGTCTATTCTATATGTTGAAAAGTTTGTATTTGAAGTCTGCATAAATAATGATATTGTGGGCTATCTTAGATAAGTTGATATTATATTTGAAGGTTTTAAATATCTTGCTGTTAAGTCAATCACATTCTTGTTTATATAGAATCATGTTATTGAGAAGATACTTGATTGCTAGATATAATATATAATTAATTATATATCATCTTGTTTATCTGTAATTCTTTTCTATTTAATAAGGTTGATTATATTGTCAATTTTTTTTCAGATTAGTTGTTTTTGATATTGTTTTTTTCCATCTTTTAATATTCAAACTTTCAGGATATAAGCTTTCTCATTTTTTTTCAAGGATATGACCTTGGTTCCTATTAAAGTAACTCCTTGTGCCTAGTTATTTTTGCTTGTGTTGATACAAATAAATGATAATTTGTTTTTATTGGCCTATATATTATTGATATAAAGGAATTAGAATACTAAGTTCAGGATACTTTGCATATTGGATCTATTTGAAGCATACTAGGTAATATCATCCATGTATACTGTTACTGTGACTATTTGTAATATGGTGTGTTGAAATATTCTGATATTATTGTCTGTTGTACTTTATGTTACCTTTAATTTATATTTTATCTTTTTGTCTTCTATTTCTTGTATCAAGGGGTCATAGAAAATCCTTCACAAGAGTAGAAATATAGTGTTTCCTTAATTGATTCTATCTTGAACTTTGTATTCTTTTGTATAATCATATATTGTAATGACTTTGTTATATTTATCTATTAAAGTGTTATCTAGAATATTTATAATTTTTCCTGAAAGTTTGATATGTTTCAGTGCCAGTATTATTATATCTTTGTTTATCGAGTCATATACTTTGCTTATGTAATGAATCCGCACCTGCCCCTATCAATTCTGTGTAAGTATACATGACTCTGTGTGACTATGAACCCGAAGTCCATCCTGTCTACTATTTTTGAACTCTGCGCATAACATCATCTGTGATCATCTTTAGTGATCCGTAGTAGCATGAACCAATAGATTTCTTTTATTATTATTATTTTTCTTTTTGTTTTTTTTTTTAAGTTATATTATAGCCCCATAAGTCTGGACATCCGTTATGTCAAGATTTATGTATTTTTAATTATTGTATTTATAGATTTATTTATGATATTTTAACTAAAAAGTACTTTAGACTAGATTCTTATATAGAGAGGAAAAGCCTCTCCTGAAATAAAACAACTTTGTTATCTTGTTGGTCAAATAACAATTGTTCACTGACTTATTGAAATAAAGTCTTTTACAGCTTATGTCTTGGTTAAAGATTCATTCCTCTTTCCTTGCTTTTTTTTTTCTTCCAAGAGATTGTTTATTATGTGTATTAACTGTTGTGTACTACTACTTGGGAGTTCTGCCCAGTTGCTTCTCCTATTCAGTCTTTGGATTTAGGAATTGGATGAATTTCTCCTTGTTTCTATTCTTTTGAAACTTTTCCTGTTTCAATAATCTGGTTGTAAATTGTTTCTAAGAGCTAAAGACCCTTGAGATTTAGATTCCTTAACAATATATATAGTATTTTTGTGGATCCTGATGCACTGTACTTGTTTTTGACTTGGATTGCTTTTCTAATTTCTTGAGTATTGATCCTGAATATGTACTGATTGTACTATTCTAGATTGATGTATTCAATTGAAACATATCTGTTAATTAAATTTGGATAGTTTTGCAAGTTTGCAGTCTTCCAATATTATGTTCATCTCTCAAAGTGGTTTCTGACTTTGGTCTTAATTTTATTTGGATCTATAACAATTATAATTTCATCTATTATGATATGTTTTATTAGTCTACTTGTATCTATCTTTCTATAAGGCCTATCTAGTATACTGTCTACCAATTTTCTTGATTGATCTTATAGGAATTTGAAGCACTTTTCTATTTAACTATCAATTATCTTCATTTTTTTCTCTCTCAATCACTTGTTAAGCCATCTTGTTTTCTATTTTTTAGTGTTCCTATAGTTTCTTCAGCCACTGGTACTATTGAATGCAACTGTTTGAGTTATTGTGTTAGTTGATTGATAGACTATCAATTCTTTTACCATTTTTATTTATGGCTCCTATTATTTTTGTTAACTTTTTTCTATTTTGATATCTGGTGTATTGCTGTTCAAGTATCTTTTATATATTCTGTAAGTTTTTTCTATTAGAAGTGGAAATCTTATTATATTTCTGTATTTGGAAATATAAATTGTCTTGATATTTCTACTCTTTTTTCATTTTTTTAAGTACTTTTTACTGACTTCCAGCAATATGTTTTTGAAATGGTTTTAGAGCTCTTCTAATGTGGAAGATCTGCATAATGGGTTCATTGTAGCCTTTTCCTTTGTAGCCTTCTTGAAGGCATTCCATTGTTTATTGATTAAGTTCTCATAGTCAATTTGCTTTGTGTTATTGTTTTTCCTATTTGTGACTTTATTCCAGTACTTGTATAGTATGCTTGTTGTGATAGTGACCACCTTATGATCTGTAGCTATAGTTGTGGTAGTATTATATGTGATACACTGATAATGTATTAGACAAAAAGTCTTATTATTTATATATAATTCAGTCTGCTGCCATATCCAGTTTTACTTCTAATATATGTATAACTTCTTATGTATGGGTTTAAATATCTGTATATGTCTATAAAGTCGAGGGTAATGAGCATATTAATTAGTTTTCTATTGTGAATACCGGCTTTTTTTTTATTCAAGATGATATCTAGCTCATTGTCAACTATTTCGTTGAAGTTCTTCAGTACCATTGTGAAAAAGTTCTTGTTTGTTACTTCCTGAATAGTTTGCTCTAGCCATTTAACTAAGTTATATTTGTTTCTTGTTTGTGTGAGATTTGTGGGGCTGTAAATTATAATTATTCTATATTTAATCTTGGCTTTAAAGACCATGTCAATATATATATTTTTGTCTTGCCAGGTTTCAGATTTATAAATATATGTTATCTATTTTTTTTAATAATAATTTTGACTCCTGTGCCCATTTAATATTTTGTGTCTCTCATTGTTCATATCCTATATTCATCATCTTCTTTTGTTTATTTATAGTTGTATGATAATCATATTTCTGTGATTTCTATTATATCATATTGGTTTTCTTTTGCAAAGGTTGTGAGTAAGATTTGTTTATTCTCTTCATTGATGTCTTTAATAATTATTGTATCAATATTTCAGTTATTGACTATATTGTTGTCCATGTTTGAGGTATTTGCTATATTTGTTGATTATTTTGATATTTAATTATTGCATTGGATATGTTGTTGATTGATTTATCTATCTCTATTAGAATTTTTCCTAGTGTTTGTTCTATTATTTTATTGTAATGAGTTGGATCCTAATAAGCTTGCCGGTTATGAGAGTTTGAATAGGTTGATTGTTTTCTTCATCATGAAGCTCATTTTGTTAAATTGTTTTTTATAGGCTTCTTGTGATACTCTGATGTTCTGGATGTTGATGTTTAAGGTTGTTTTCAATGTCATCTTGTTTATTTCTAGATTCTTCTCTAATTCTTCATTAGTTTATCAATACTTTCTGGATATTTATTGGCACACTCCTGTTTTAAGGCATCAACCCTTTTATCTAGATCTTTGAGAAAGTCTTTTATTTCTTGAATTTTGTTTTGCAAGAAGAGAAGTAGGTTGTAGAGGTCTTCTTCTATGGAGTAGTTGTTTGTATTGCCTCAATATTTGACAATGTTTGTGTAGCTTTTGGGATTGTTGATATAGTTGGAATTTTTGTACTTGTGGTTTGATGAGATCATGGATCTATTCCTTGAAGAGGTCCTTGGATTGTTAAATCAGTTAGCATATTGTCTCAATAATGTGACTTTTGGTTTCTCTGGGCATAGAGAAAAGTTGTGTTTTGGTGAGTTACATATAAAGCATAGTCTGATTTTACAGTTGACCCATTGTGTCTGTACTTCTCTAATCATATATACTGTTGTCTTTGCTACTTGAAGATCTTCCTATGTCTTGAAGATAAAGATGAGTCTTTTGACCTGATTATTATTGTTCCAAGAAATATAGCATAATTTTGTTTTCATGCTTGTGATGATTACTACCAGTAATGATAGGTCCCTAAAGTATTTAGCATGTAAAATTTTGCAGATCATTTATGTCCTTTTTTGAGGGACAAAATTCATAACTCTTCACTTCAATAGGGACAAAAATCTGGAAATATTATAAATCAATTATTTGGATAATGGAAAATAATTGTGAGTAGTTTTTTTATAGTTATTAATTTAAAATTTTTAATGTTTTCTAGTGAGGGACATTTGACTTATGTCCCTGCCTCCCCTTTTAGGGACCCATCTTTAACTGCCAGATTTAAAGCTGTAATGTTGGAGTAGTTGATTAAGTTTTGCATTAAAGCACTCTCTTTCTTGTTTAATTTTATGTGTCCTATAGAAAGAGAATATTCTGCAAAAGTGGTTGTCACATCCAATTGACTATTTCCAGCCAATTTTTATATAGTCTAACATATTTGTGAAAGTAATGTTGGCTGATTAAAAAGAGCCTGCTCTTTGTATGATTATGTAATCAATACTAATTTGATTGTCAAAAAACTCTGCTAGATCTATTTTGATAAAGTGTTATGAAATGTCCCATACTTTAATGATTCAGGACTTGTTCTTATGTGATCCTGAATAGTCAATCCTTCTGAATTTGTCAAATTTATTGTCTGTGATATTGATCTTACATGACTTATGTATGTCTTTCTAATTGTCGAAAATAGCTGCAACTTTTGGGTAACCAGTTGAATATTCATAATGTACATGTTCTAAGAAGTGTAGCCCCACCATTTTTTGTTTGATTAGCTTGATTTTTTCATCTTGTAATTGCCCTGGAACTAGATCTGGATTGATGAGAGCTTTTCTGGGTCTCTTGATTTTTAAGTAATCCATATCTTTAAATATTTCTTACATATTTCCTTAAGTCTCCTTCTCATAACTGAAAGCTGTTTGTTCAGTAATATTTAAATAAAAATTTTGGATCAGTTATATAGGAGAGTTAGGATTGCTAATTATGGTGATAATGATAAGAGTTGATGGTCTTGTTTGCTCCCTTGCCTTTATTGACTCTGTTGCCTAGGTTTAAACCTCAGTTTTTATCTTACTTTCTGGTATAAGAGTTGCCATCTTTTTCTTTCCTTTCTCTATTACATTTCCTAGCATCTTCATCTGAATCATAAGTCTTGTATCAAGTGGAATGTGTTTAAACTGAGTGATAGAGGTTGTTGCCTTAGGTTTTATAATTCTTCTATTGTTTCTTGTTATTTTATTTATTTATTTATTGACACTTCTGGTTTCTTATAAGGTAATCACATTTTTCTCACTATAGCTATTTGATAACAAGAAACGAGTTGATTTTTGTATAATTGCTTAATAAGGTAATTTTCAGTGGTTTAGAATTTTTCAGAGAAGAGTTTTTTTCAATTCTCATATTTATACCTTTTATATTTTGTGGAATAGAAAGCTCAGCCTCATTATTAACTTGATAAAGTAATTTACAAATTTAATTGTAGGGAATACATATTTTTATTATTCATATTGATAAATATTCCTAGAACCCTACTTTTAAAGGATCCACCAGATGGCTTGTTGCCCAGAAATATCCAATGGATTAAATTTTTACTACTACCTATCTAGGAAACCTAGATACCCATATTTTTGGATCTTTAATCCTTCTGAATTCCTCCCAACTAACTTGCTAGGCTTGACTTGCTAGTTTCTGTGAAAAGAGAAGTACACCTTTCAAATGGTTCTTGATGGACATAATGCTATTGCCAGTTTGATACCTTTCCCAGATTTGTTTATGTTCAGCCATGTTGATTGTGCCTTTTATAGAGAGAAAAACCTACTTAGAACCAGAAGTGGAAAAACCCTGTTTGTATGAAACTGGAATGGAGATAATTAGTATTTTCTGAGATCTGGTTGTGTTTTACATCATAGACAGTTTTTCCATTCCATAAATCTTTTACATGACCCTCATGTGGTATTGAACTATGGACCTTGTGATTGCAACCTGAGAGCACTACCACTGTGCTATAGATCTACAGGTCTTTTTTATATCCTTTTTTATACAGTATATGACTATTATATAATCAATATAATTATTTTAATATTATGTTATACATAAATTACTTTATGGTTTGCTAATTTTCTATTACTCCTTCTTTATCTTTTTGACATAATAGATTATTTGTATATTCTTCTGTCTTGTAAAGGGTATAGTGATAGTCAGTAATTAATTGTTTTGTATAAGCTTTATCATATCTGATTGTCCATATATTATCACTGTAATAATTCTGAATTTGGTCTGATTTCTTTGATCTTTAATAATATAAATACTCTAATTTGATCTCCTAATCATATACAAAAAAAAAATATTCACAAGATATTTTTATATTTCTTGATTAATAAAGTTTTATTACTTTCCTTAAACCAACTTGAAATAATACTTTAAAAGGCATCTTTAACTCTTCCTTTCTCTTATAAACATTTTCTTTAAACAAAAACCTGACTTTTAGTGATTAAAGTTATGAATACATCTTTTCTACCAAAGTTCTGAAAGAAATAAAAACTAAAGTGTTACTACCTGTTTGTCTATTAGAGAAATAATATAGAGTTTTTCTGATAATAAAAAACTTATATCGAAGATAACTACCCATTTTCTTGTCATATACTTGCTCTAAAAGTGTTCTTTCTTAGTTTTTTCTATGAATTTTGTTTACTTTAATTTGATCCTGAATTTTGAGTAGCACAAAGTTTTTTAAGTAGTGACTGACTAGTAGAAAATACATTAGTAAAAGAATATAAACAAGCTCATATTGGTTACCTTACATGCATTTCCTCAACTCCATAAGAATCTGAACCCACTTTAAGATATTGGGCTATAATACATATGAATACAGAACACAGTCTCTTCTATGTTAGTACCTTTGATCAAAAAAGAACTTTATTAATATATTATAAGAAACTATTAAGTGAAACTATATCTATAATAAGACTCAAGGGTATATAAAAAGAGGATAATACCTAGGAAGTATAGACATATCTTTTAGAAGTATTAGATTAGTAAGCTGGGAGATTTATTATTTGTATCAATCAAAAGCAGAACCAATATACAGTTTTTAAAAAAAAACCCATGAATTAACCTCTCAAAATAGTAATATTATAGAAAAAAAAGCAAAGTATAATATTTATCAAATCCAATAAAGCATAAGTCAAATATATCAAAACTTTTTTTTCTAGGATAAAACCATTACAATAGCAAAAAAAAGATAACAAAGATACTTTCTATAGTGCAGGAGTTAGTATATTAGTAAAAAAAAATTTAAAAAAAATAGTACCAGTAAAGGAGGTAAAAGAATATACAGTATAATAGTAGTTGACATGCTCATAAAAAGAAATAAATCTGCATTATCTAAATTTATATTCTCTCAAATAAGCAATAAAGTAAAAAGGTATAAGAAAAAGTACAAAACTTTATCAAAGAAAAATATAGATATAATTTTCACATAGTAATTATGAAAGACTTCAATATTACATACAACTCTGCAGAAGATAGAGTATTAACTTTTAGGATAATATTTAAACTATCTTGATATTCAGAAATTCTATTATTAAACTTTTTGGATGAATGGGCTTTTATAATATACAAATATTATTAAAAAAAAAAAACAAAACTCCAAAAAGATAGAATGTTACTAGCAGTAGCTGGATAGATTATATATAATTATCACAGAGCCTCACAAAATTTCTATTACTATATTTTGATAATCAAAGTATAAAAATATTATAGGCAATGATCACATAATACTACTGATAATATTATATAATGACAATCTATTTATAAAAGACATTATCAACAAACCAGTTATAAAAAATAAAAGAAAATTGATATTAAAGGATTAATAGTAGAATAATGGTAGGCATTTGGGAAAAGTGTAAACTATAAGTTTAGAATAATATTAAATTCTTTGTTACAAGAAGAGCCAAAAAAGAGTAGAAGAGAAACTTAATCGAACTTAATATAGGAGGTGTTTAAAGAACAAATATATAAAATGACATACAATAAGTTTGCAAGTAAGAAGATATCTACTTCACAAGAAAAACAATATAAGTATGATCTAGAATATATCAAATATAGCTGAGCTCTTCCACTGAAAACACTCTTCAAGAAAGCAGAAACCTCACAAGAATCTATTAAAATTCAAGCCATTAATATAGCAATCAATAATATAATATTGTATATAACTTCAATTATCAAATTAAAAACTATTATATTCAATATAATATTTCAAATATATTATAGACACTATTGAAAAAAAAAATACATGATGCAATAAAAGGTCTAAAGTTAATCTATCAAAATGTAAAGATGAGATAAACAAGAGATGTTATCAAAAAGACCTTAGAACAAAGATATTATAATTAGTAAAATAATCAAAGAAGAATAGTAAACTATTTGACAGACAAAGAGCAAATCAAAATAGTTTTAAATAGATTCAAAGTCAGAAATAGGAAATTGACTATATAACAATAAAAAAATATGATAAGATGATATCATCAAGAAATATTTAAAATATAAGATACTAATTTCAACTGTTTGACAAAAGACTAGAAAGAAGAATACAATTCTAGAAGCCATATTGAAGAAAAATGATATAAAGATCTTTTAAAGCTGATTTCTCAAAAAGAATTAAATGAAATACTTCACATACTCCCAAATATAAAGCTTCAGAAAAATTACAAATTAGTTATGAAATACTAAAATGATTGGATTAAGAAGAAAAAGAATATCTGAGAAAAATACTTAACTATTTTTTAAAATATAAAGTTATTTCATATAGTTGAAAATAAAGTCATATCTATTCTATAGCAAAATCAAAGTCACGAGAGTATAAACTTATCAATATAAGACTGATAGTATTGCTAAAAGTTAAACAAAAGTACTTCACAAAGATTCTTATAAATAGATTAGAAAATATTTACAAAGTCAATGATATTATATAAGATTTCAACTATGCAGAACTATCAGGAGTAAGTATAGCAGAATAATCCAAATTCTTAATAATATTTGTAAAGAAGCAAGAAAAAATAAAAAAAAGTTATAGGTCCTTTTTCAAAATATAGCAAAGGTATATAATACTATTAGTTTAGATATACTAGTCAAAGTTATAAAAAAATATCAAAATTTTAAAGGTTTCATTTTGAATTATAATGAGTTTATTTTGTAATAGTAAGTTTAAATAATACATAAAAAAATCTGAAAGTAGATCCCTGATTACCACTTCTGAAGAAGCATTTCTTCAAAACTTTCTCTAGAAATACTTGCTTCACTTAGCAGTAGTCATACTTTACTCTTTTTGTTTACTTTTTCTCTTTATAAACCCCCTATCTAAGAAGTTAATAGCAAAAAAACTCTTCTAGGAAGAAGAAACTAGATGAAAAAATATCCTCCCTCACTTCTTTATAGAGGTCCCAGAGTCTAGAAAGAAGTTTGGACCAACAACTCTATATCAATCGATAAGCTGACATCAATACTACAGGCAAATATGGCTTTTCTCTTAGCATATAGTAGTTTTCTTGATTTTTCTGATAAATTTTGCCTATTCTAGCTTGATCCTGAATTTTTTGTTACATTAGATTCTGGATGGATTGATTGGCTGAAGTTCAGAATTGGTTGCTCCATAGTTAGCAGAAATATAAACAAGGATATATGTGATATAGGATATAAATGCATTTTTTAAGCTCCATAAGAACCTTAGATCCATTATAAGTCACTGGCTAGTTGTACAGATAAATAAACATCACATAAACTATGATCTCCTCTCTCTTATCAACCCCTAAAGTGTCAAGACTATAGATTGAGTACATTTGGAGGCAAAGTTGGATGGAAAAGCTATTGTTAGGTATCCCTTTATTCCTTTTTCTATTTTATTTTCTTATAAATATTTTTAGACTTTTCTCTCTATTTTAATTTTTTTTTTTGATACTGACTAGTCACAAGACTAGTATAGGAGATCATCAACACCAGATAGTGCTAGGCTTCTTGGACAAGTCCTGGTATGTTAGGTCCCACTAGTGGGTGGCAACAAGCTGATCGGTAGGTGTATTAGTATACTCTGATAATATCAATTCCTGAATATAGGAATGGATAGGAAATACAAAACTTGTATATCTTATTTATTCCCTGCTTTGTTTTCAAAAGAGAAGTATTTGCACTATACAATCATATATTTTTCTTATCCTAATTAGATTAGACATAAATGGAGTCATAAAAATAAATAACTCTTTGTTCTATTTCTCTTTAGTGATCTATAAATCCTCAGACAGTATGGAAAAATATTCATCCCAATTGTTACTAAATATGATCTTTTCCTAATAAACCACTGTAGAAGGTGTAGAATGAGTCATTTTTAAACTAAAAAATAAAAAATAAAAAAAATCTATCAAAAGTAATTATTATAAAAGATAGATTCAATCAAAAAGAAATTATTTCAACTTTAATATGAAAATATTTTATAACTCTCTATTATGTAAAATTCAAAATAATAAAACAAAATAATATAAAATATCAGTTACCTAGAATTCAGAATTGAAAGGAGATAGTAGCAAAAAGTTAAAGTTCTAATATGTAGTTATAGCCTTTGTAGATGAATTATATAGATAGTATAATTCAAGAAAGATATAGAAAAAATCTTAGAAGAAGCAAGAATATTTTATAAGGCAAATAATTTTTAAATTAATAATAACAAATCAGTTTTATTTACTATTAACAATCCCAACTAGTATCTTAAGAAAGTTCAAGTAGAAATCTATAAAGAAATATTATAGAATTGAATAAAACTGAATAAGTAAGGTTCTAAAAATTTGAATAGACAATCAAAAAACAGCTATCGAGCTCAAAAAACAAATGCTTGAAAATTGATGTAGTTACCAGAGTTCTAAAAAATAAAAGCTAACTAATAAATAATTTTTTATATTTTTAAAAAAGTGATAATATCAAAAATCAAATTTAGTAAAAAAAAAAAACTCCTGAAAATTTTCAAACTACTAAAAATTTTCTTATTAGGCAAAACACAAAAAAACTTATTTTCAGCTACAAAGTAGCAACTTCCAAAATAGCCTCTATTAGGCAAATGAGAAGCTTAAATAGACAGATAATATCTAAATATAGTATTAATAAAATTAACAAGAACAATGACATGGTCTTAAAGATTAAAGTGACAATATCAGCCTCCAAACTTGGACACACTTCTCTTGGAATCAAAACAGCATTTCAAAAAAGATAGCAGATAAAGAGAAGGATTAAGAGAACACAATTGAGCAATCAAAAGAAATGGAGATAGAGGAAAAAGAACAGACCATAGAAGAGAAGAAGGAAACAAGAGGACAAACTATTGTTAGCCTTAATTAATAGTTATATTTCTTTTTAGTTATTATATATAGTTCTATTTTTATTAATATATTTTCTATTTATTAATTATATTTTACAATAAATTATATTATCTAAAATTTAGGGTCAAACTGAAGTAGGCAAAATTCTTCAGAAAACCAAAAAAAAATTAGAAAACTACAAGAAGGAAGATACAATAGGCAGATACTTTGAAAATATAGTTTGATGTTTATTACTTCCCATTGTAGAAAGCCTCTATAAATATGCTTCAATATAAAAAACTTTGAGTACTATACTATTTGTTCTTCTTTCTTGCAAAACTTTTTTGCTATAGATAAAGAAGATGTTTATGACTTTTCTAGATTACAAGAAGTCAAGTTTTGTTTAAAGACAAATATAAATAAGAAAAAGAATTTAAAAGTATCTCTTAAGTTGGTTTAAAAATAATATTAAGACTTTACTAATAAAGAAATAAAAAATTTCTTATGAATATCTTTTTTGTATATGAAAATAAAATTATTAGAAAGAGTTTTTATTTTATTATTTTTTAAGCACTCTATCAGGCTAGGTATATATACTTTATTAAATGTTTTGTATACTTTATATTGAAAATGTATTACTAAAGCTAAATCTTTACCTAACTTACTTGTCACTATTTTGAAATTTATCAAAACTCTAAATGCAACTTTGGAAGTGATTTATTGCTTTATTAGTAGTTCAGATAAAAACCCTTTCAGCTCTAACTTTATTGCTTGCAGGTTACTACTGCAGATTACTTTGCGATATTCTAATTAAGCTCAAAATCCAACCACTTCATTCCATATTTTACTTTTTTTTGTTAAAATTTCTTGGAGACTTTCATTAGTTACTAGATATTCTTTTTCTAATAATGGTTCTCTTTTCTTAGAAGGTATAGTTTTTTGACCTGTAAAACTTGAAGGTCATTTAGTCTTGTTTGCTCTACTGATTCCTTGTAACTGTTTTTATTGGATTATTTTTTCATATCTTTTGCTTCAAATTTTTTTTTGGACTTGGTTGCAAACTCTTTTTTGCATATTTAACATCTATTTTCTTATTTCTTTTTCTATATATTTTTCCATGACATCTTAGGTTTGCCATTTATAAAATAAACCTACTTTTTATTAGACCGTATAAAAACTTAAAATATCTTGCCTAGTTTTAGAGATCTGTTCCACTAGTCTAGATATCCACTTGTTAAGCTTCCCAAGTTCTTCTCAATAATTAATGATCAGCTGAATACTTTTATCTATAGCTTCTCCTTTTCTTTCTTGTAGAAACTCTTTAAAGTTTTTAGTGATTTTATCTACTTCTTTATTATATGCTGATTATAGTTAGTTCTTGTAGACCAAATATTCTAGCAAGTGTTCTATAGTTTTTTTTTTTAATTACATGCAATACATTTTACTTATTATATAAATCAGATCTTTTTATAACTAATTTACTTAATATTGGTAGCTTATTATTAATCAGTTTGATAAGAAAGTATTTATATTGAGATTTCTTAAAAGACATATCTCATGTGTGCTCATTTATAATTTTTTTTCATACCAGATTTATATATAAAGTTAGTGCTCTAAAATTTAATGGCTCCATGTTTCTCTATTTTGTTTTGCTATGTTCATTGATAAGCTTTTATTTTGTTGTTAATATTTTTGACAAATTATCTGATTAGATTGTCTAAGACCTTGTTTTGCTATTTAATTTCTATAATAGTTTTATAAGAAAAAATCTTTTTGTTTAATCAATAAGAGTTTTAGAACTTTTTTAGCAAAAACATTGGCTTCCTCATTATAAGGGTTATTGGAGTATACCTTAACTTTGATAAGCTTTAGATCTATATTTTTCTTCTTTATTAGCTTTATTATTCATATCCAAAAAGATTAATTTTTCTTCTTTAGTCATCTTTTATGTATTATTCTCAAATCTTCTTTTCTTATTGTTTTCTATTTAAAAATATAAGCTTTGACTACCTATATAAATTTCAACTATACTATTAATGAAAACTACTAGAAGTATTATTACAATTGCTATCAATTTAACTTTTGTATATAAGGGCCAGTTGTTTACTCCTGTTTGAAATTTGCTTTCTCTTTCTATATTTCATATCTGAATTTAAGTAGCTTCCATTTTCATTTCTTCTTTTTCATGATTAATCAGTGACCTATCAGAATAGAAAATTAATTTTTCTTTGGATCCAAGATTGCATTGAAGTATTTTTATTAGGTGATCTTGATATACTCCTTTTTATTATTTTCCCTAATAATAGTTTCTTCCTAGGTTTCAATATCTATATAATTTATTTTATTATTTTGAAATATAAGAGGGCTCTGGTTATTATAAATTATTTCTTGAATCCCTTTTTCCAAAATTGTCTTGAAATTGGGAATTTTTAGTTCTTGTGCTCTTCTAGTGAATTTTTTTGTATTAAGATATGTACTAAATAAATCTTTTCTATACCTTTCTATATTTTTATGAGTAAAGATGGGCCCTTAAAGAGAGAAACAGGAACAAAAATCAAATGTCTTTCACTAGAAAATATTAAAAATTTTAAATTAATAACTATAAAAAAACTATTCACAATTGTTCTCTATTATCTAAATCATTGATTTATCATATTTCCTGACTTTTGTTCCTATTAAAATGAATAGCAATAAATTTTGTTCCTCAAAAAAGGGATATAAGTGATCTGCAAAAT
>CAJVPT010001102.1:0-23440 GCA_910592055.1 Acaulospora colombiana
TTATAGTTCGGCCTGCTATTCGCGTATTGGGGTCTTTTATTCCTCTCCATGTTGTATTCTCTTCTCCGTTGTTTTTGTGACTTCTTTTCAAGAATTGCCTAAAAAGGAAATTTTTGAAAAAAAGATGGATCTACGGGATAGAGTGGTGAACTATAAATTTTGTAATTGTAACTTGAGAGCACTATTTCCATATTATTAATTTATAGATCTATAACTAAGAGGTAAGTTGTCAAAAAATTTTTTTAATATTATTAATATTAATATAAAATAGTTTGATTTTTTCTATATGATCTTTTCTCAATATAAAAATTTATAAATTTCAGTAGATATTATTGAAAGATTAGAAAACTGAAAAGATGTTTTGGAGATAAAGATTTTTCTAAAACTGGTAGACCATTATATTAATATCAAAATATAGTTCATAGATTTTGATATTATGATTTTTTTTTTTGAATAATTATAAAGATTTATTTAAAAGACAATTAATTAGATACAGTATATATAAAAATTCAAATATAAATCTCTCAACTTTTTTCTTTTTAATAACTATTTTTCAATAATTAAGAAATAATACCCATGTAAGGGACAACAAACTGAGTAATGTTATTTTTAAATTAGATAAAAGTAGATTTTATTAAAGTCAAAAAAATATTTATTTATATAAATTAAATAAATAAAAAAAACAAACAATTTATAATAACAACTATAATAATAACAGTCACATTTCTTTTTTATTTACCTATAACACAGCAAACCCAGGTTACAAAACACAAAAAAAAACAAAAACATAGAAAGAATTAAAAGACAATAATATGTAAACAGTAGATCAAACTATAATATAGACAAAATATTCAAGAGTAAAGCTACTTCTATCAAAAGAAACAAAGAACAAGTACCTAAAAAGAAATACACAACTTTAATCCAAAAGAAAAACAATGACCTAAAACAACCCCTCTCAAAACTACTTCTTTCATTGAGTCAAACCAAACCAATAATATCATGACAACAATAAATAACAATAAAAACAACAACAATAATATTAGCCCCTGAAGTAAGCAAGTAGAAAAGGAACAATATCAAGCAATAGTAGTTTCAGTACTCACAGCTATAAAAGAAAACTTTCAGCAATACATCTGGTAAGGTTAGATGACTTTGATATTGATATGGATATTAACAAAGGATCTTTAGAGACCAAAGAAGGCTGGAAGCTTGCTGCAATAACAGGCAGAAGAACAGAAAATCCACTATATAAATAGCTGGCTCAAGACTCTGATCCAGGTTACTTTTTGACTTTAGACTCAAATATGAATATGAGAGGGTTAAGCTCAGAATTAAGGCTTTTTTTATCCCTGATATGACAACTTATAAGAAGATCTCTTACTTTACAAAAGTCTTCAACTCCCTTGAATGTCTCCTCCTCATCCAAAATAAATACCATAATAATAAAGACTATATTATTATTATTATTAGAGATCAACAAGTGATAGATGATACAAGCAATTTAATCTTATTAGATATAGATAATCTCAGTCTATTGTATATGAAAAAAACTATACACAAGCTCAATAAAAAATGCAGAATCAGGATATGAGACATTTCCCTAAGCACAAAGTTTATAGATATGCAACAAATTTTTATCAAATTCAAACATATTAACAATATTAAGATGACCAAAGACAAATATGGCAATCAGTAACAATCATCTTTACTAATATGAAAAACAAACTTAAGCTTTTGAAAAACTGAAACATACATTCAAGACAAACTCAGTAAGAATTTTTGATATTGAATAAAATCTTGAATAAATGAAAGACCAGGAAAACTATTTCCATAAACTTATGAATCTCCTACTAAATACAAATGTATTTGATCTCAAAATGATTTGTCAAGAAAAAAAAGCTAAAACATGTTATATACTATGCTTTTTATCATACAAATCTAGAAAATACATAGTTTTTAGTTTTGAACACAAAATAGACTTTCAACTCACACTCAATAAGACATTTATTTTGAACAAAATAGTGTTGAAATACAAGTCAATCAATATCAAGCATTGTATTATTTGTGACAGTTCACACTATCTGATAATACAATACAATATTAATAAAAGAAAAAAATAATGGAAGGAATATAATAAAGAACAGGCCAACACATTTGGTAAACTATATTAATAGTTCAAATAATCAAATTAGCACTTATCAAAAGAATAATATAATCACTAGCTAGTAAGACAATAAGCTTCCTAGAATTTTATACCTCTGTAGTCAAATATACAAATCCCTGATAACAACAATCAAACCACTGACAAGATACCATTCAAGATATAGCAAACATTTTAACATCTATCCAGAAGAAGCTATATATAATAAAAGAGGCAATCTAAAATCTAAATAAGAGAATTAACAATTTGAAATCATATTTTTATGACAATACAGAAGATATGAAAGAAGAATACAATCAGAAAATTGAACTTGAAACACAAGCTAAACCACACATATTTAATCTGAATGATATTTAATAATAATAATAATAACTCTATAACTAAATTGGCAATATAGATAGAATAATAAATACTTTGGTATCAATAATTATGAATATAATCCTTGGTAACAGAATCACACTTACAATCCATCAATAACAAATTATTGTAACACTACTAGCAACACTTTAACAGACAATGCTTCATTAATTCAACAAGCCTACTTATAAAATGATATTACTACTAATAGCCAGAAAAGTAGCACTAATTCAATAAATAAGACAACTCTACATAATAATAATAACAACTTATATTTCTTGCAAGACCACCTAAACAACTTTACAATTACCTTTACTGGACTATAGCTATACTCAACTGTATAAGACTCAATAATCAACTCAAATGAAAAACTTGATTTATGATTGACAAATTAATAATTGGAACATTATCATTTCAACAGAGACAAATAATATAGACCAGAAACCACAACATAGAAGATACCCAAATACTTAATATAGGGGGCAGGAGATAGACTTAACAGAGTAGAAATAGATATTGTTATCAAAAAACTTTTGTCAGATTAAGTAATACAAGTTCAAAAACACCAGTTCAGAATTATCTGCATTGACCAGACACTTTTAAACAAAACTTATCACATAATCATAAGAACTTATCTACTAGCTACAATAGAGAAACTAAAGAATAAAATATAGAAACAAATCATAAAATAAATCAAACAATACAATCATAACAACTGATACATTATTGTGGGAAATGATTTCAACTACTGTATAATTCTCAAACTAAATAGAGTCAGCACTAATAAAAAAAATATATAAAGATTTAATAAACAAGTTCTATCAAAAGCTTTAAGAACTGGATCTGGTTGTCTCATATAGATATCACAACCCATATAATAAATAATATATATAGTATACCCCTTCACAAATATATCATATATTATCAGTAAGCAGAATTGATATGATCTGAGTCAGCTCCCACCCAATATAATGTATTCATTTTGGATAACCTAGACATTACAACAGACTACAATACATAGATAATATGCATGAAAGGTTGACAGATTGAAGCAAAAAGCAAGTAATTCTATCAATCAAATAGTAATACAAGATATTAATAGAAATATATTTTATAGTAATAATAAAAAGCATTTACAATAGAAATTAACTTACAAATATCAAGAACTAAAGATGATACTGAACACACTTTTCACAATATGAACAATTAATAAAATAAATTTAGACAAGCAATTTTTAATACTATGGCAAAACATATCTCTAAATTCTATGATAAGCAAAAAAACATACTGAAATTCTACCTAATTACAAGACCCATTCTTTAATGCAGATGAATCGATACTGCAAATAGATTTTTCTATATTACAGATCACCCAAGAAAGTGAATATTGACAAAATAATAAAACTTCATAAAACTATCTATAAAAAAGTTCCAATCCAATCCTGGTCTAGTAGTCAAATGGTTGAAAAGATTATTAATAAAATAAATATATTTATCAAACTAAAGAAAATAGCAAAAAAATGTGAAATTAAGAAGAAAAACAGAAGTGACATTATTATCATTTACAATAGAAAAAACAAATGGTTTGATACAGACAAGAAATAAATGATCAGATCAATCCTGGATAATCCCCAAAAAGTATTATTACAAACAAGCTAATAAAAAAAGTTGGTATAGAATATGACTAATCAATGATTCTATCAAAATAAAAAAACAAGTTAGAAAATACTTTTGTATATGAATCCAATACAGACACATACTCGAATACAAAGATACAATATGGCAACAAATATATTAAATAATTAGTGAAATAAATTTCAAATGGTACATATCCATAGTAGCACTTATCAATACTACTGAAATTAAGGAAGTCATCATTAACATCAATAGCAAATTAGTTCCTAGACCCTTCAATATATTATATATTGCTTTCAAGCATATCAATACTGAAACAATTGAATATATAACTAATATATTCTTCCTATTCTCATAAATGAAAAGTATTCAAAAGAATAAAAAAAAGATATTATATATCCAATTCTAAAATCCAAGGAATAGTAGTACAATATTAACATAATGTGATTCATCACATTTCCTAAATCAATTAAGAAAATATTTATAAAAATAATTAATAACAGATTAATCAAAGACCTTAGATTATACTCCATACTATCTGAAAGTAACTGGGCAATCCTATCTGGAAATAGTACATATAAGCAAAAAAAATTATGAATCAAGTTCTGGAGAATGTATAGAAAAGAAAAAAACTGTACCATATACTATTTCAAGATATAAGCAAAACTTACAACTCTATTAACATTTATAAATCCATATTGACATTACAATGAATCAAGATCTTAAATAAACTAATAAATATTATCAAAGATTTTTTAAAGATAGATTTAACAAAGTTATTACTTTCTTTGGACTTACTAACTTATATACTGTAAAAGAAAAAAAGATATCAATCAGAAATATACAATATTATTTTTCCTTTGGTGCATTTACTATGACCCTCTTATTATTGCAATAAGTAAAATAAAAGGTTATCAAATAAAATATCAAAAATCCATTCTAGATAATAGTAGTCTGATCAAAATCAACATTTCAATAATAGAATATATCGATAATACCATTGATAATTATCCAAAACCATAAGTAACTGGAAGATATCACAACAATCTGTTTATTCTTTTATTATCTCAACAGAATTATTGTCAATCCAGCCAAGTCAAAATTAAGGATACTTAATGTTCTACTAGAGAATCTGGTCTTCCAGGAATAAACAATTTCTCCAGTACATAAAACACAAGCTATCAGAGTACTCAGAATTTGCATGAGCAAAATAAAGGAAAAAAATATCAATGAGAACTTATAAAAAAGAAAACCTGTATAATAAGTAATATTATAGCCCAGAAAAATATTACAGATAAGATATATATATATATATATTCTAAACTATATTTTTTACTATCTATCAAATATTTGTTGATAGACTACATTCTCTTAAAACACAAAATCAATAGGATAGACAAAAAAATCTGTACCAGCTTTAGAAAAAGAGTCCAACTAGCATTTTCCATTTCAAAATCAATGATATATAGCAGTACATTATATAATATTATGGAGACATATAACTGACAACTACAAAAACACTGCAGCAACATACACGAACTTTATACTAGCAATAATATAGCAGGTCAAATAGTAAGACTATGAACACAACAACTCCAATAGATAGTGTAATAAAGCAAGCATATTTTCAAGCAGTACCTCAAAGTTTACACCACTTGAATTAACTTCCTATAGAATTTCTTTAGAGAAATTCAAGTATAAAACATCTCAATACTTTAGTATATTAAAAGAAATATCCACTCAATAGAATTAACATACATTAAAAACATTATAAATACAACAATCTATAACAAAATCAGAAAAAGCCTCAGAAAATATAGCATAATCTGGATCAAACAAATATTTAGTATTTATCACACTAAGGTTTTGAAATAGCATTAAGTAGAGGTATTGTATAATAAAATAAATAAGAGAAAAGAGCCACTATGGTTCCAGCAACTTAAAATGACTATTCAATAATATATAAACAAATATAAAACATATAATACCCTCAATTTCAAAGCACAATCAAATTTGTTACATAGGTATCTGCTAAAAATTCAACAAAACTAGAATTATCCTGGTACTGTATCAAAAGAAAGAACAATACTATCACCTTGGATAAACAAGTCAGTTCCAAGAAAAACATACTCAAACTATGCCATTATACCATGAATAATAAATATTTTGTAGAAAAATGCAAAGTAAGTAATCTTAATAAGAATATAGATAACAGACCTGATATACTGTATACTATTTCAAGACCTCATAATATATAATTACTGTGGTATCAGTTATATTAATATTAAAATCAATCCACTTTATCAACTCAAGTATAAAACTAAGAATACAGATATCACCCAACAGTATTAACAGATAGATACAAGAACTCAATTATAGCTTTGACTCTATTCAAATAGATAATATATCAGTTCTTATCAAGAAACTGATAGAGTTTTTTGAATTGACCAACCTAGTTAAATATAGTCTCAATGATATTTTCAAAAAGATAAAAGGGAAAAGAGAAATTCATATAACAACTGATAGAGCTTTTAATTCTAAGCAACTATATCAATGAGAATTGGCCTTATCATAAAAGACAAACTTTGAAATATTTTGAAAACAATAAGAATAAAAATTATAGATAAGCATTAGTCTTTAGAGTAAAAATACTTATAGTAACAGTCACCATAATATATACTTCATACGAAACCACACTAGAAATGCACATGGACTTGGCTAGACTAATCAAGGAAATAACCAGCACACTATTTCAGAAAACTAAAAGTATCTCTGAATACAGACTCATCCAAAATCTATATTTAACCATTCAAGCTGTATATTAAACAATCTATTTGAACAAAGTAGACAAGGATTAAGATACAACTACTGCACTCAACATAACAGATGAGGCAGCAAAAACAGTTCTAATAAATAATATAGAAGATGATACTTTAATTACAACTATTCTAAAAGTAATAATAATCACCTTCTTATATAACAAAATGATTGAAATACCCAACTTAATTCAAAAAGTATTGAAACCTATCTATAGAACTGTTGTATCCATTCAAATTCATCAGCATATACACATACAATTTTGATTACATTCAACAAAGATTTCAATCAAACTATAGAACTTTGAACTTCATACTATGGTAAGCTACACTAAAGAAAACCTGATAAATATATATCAAAACATCAACCAAATATTTTGAATGTTTTGTGATAGAAAATAATATTTATCCTTTCTGATACCCATACTATAGAATCAAAATAAATAAAATATTTATCTTAACAATACATTGTGAAATCTTAGCAAGGATATAAAAAGAAAGTCCATATGCTACAAAAGAGAAAATCTCCAAATACATCCAAGAATTTAATTTGTGGAACCTCTTAATTAAAGATGTCATTAGTAAGAAGATAATAAATACAATCACAAGCTTATAAACCCAGATAAGGTAGTGGAGATTATCTGAAGCTACATCAATAAAATTCATTTTATTATATACAGTATAACATATGATAAAATATGTATTAATGCCTATAAGTTTGGAAAAAGCATAAAACCTTACTAACAAAATGAAAGAAGAGAAAGAAAAGAGCAAATAAACACAATCTCATCTCCAGGGTCAAACACAAACAAAACTATCTGAGATTATCACAAATATATTGGAAATTATTATCCAAGAGTTTACAAATATATATGGTATCTTTATTATATATTTAATGAAGTCTAAGCATGCTAATTCCTCACTGAAAGACAACATATCACACTGAATATATCATCAATTGGTTTTATTGTTTTATTAAGCATAGAAAAGTCTACAAAATTGCTTTGTAAATAAGAGTAAATGTAATACATATTAAAATAGATAAAGTTGTATATATAAAAAAAAATAGCAATTATATATAAATTTTTTATATTATTATATAAAATAACTTTTATTAATGATCTATAGATCTATAGCACAGTGATAGTGCCTCCAAGTTGCAATCCCAAGGTCCAAAGTTTAATATCACATAAGAACTAAGTGAAAAATTAAGCCACAAAGTAGTACAAAAACCTCATTTCTCTTATAATTATGATCAGTGTCTCAATAAGGCAATAAGAAAAACCTATTTACTTATCACGCCTATAGTAAGAATGACAAATTAACACAAGGTTATATATAAGACTAGCATGAATAATACAAGTCTTTTCTATATAACCAGCTTCAGATACCTTAATAGGAAATGAAAAAAGACCTTACCCTCATATCATAGCCATAAAAAACAATATATAATACAAGATTCAACAAATATAGTCAAAAATAAGTGATATAAAAGGTACTAAAAAATATAAGAACAAATTGTCCCTAAATAGAAAAAAAAGATCTAATTATTTATAGAATATACAGACATACCCATATACAATCAAAAAAAAATTTAGCTCAGTGTGACACTGAAGACACAAAATAGATTTTGATAATCAAGATTAACAATTGAGGGATGATGTCCTTTATGCAAAAAATTGAGCCCCAATCAAGTAATAAAACAGGTACTAGACACATAACAAGTCTTCAGAAAAAATCTTGAAGTGCTAATAGAGCCAACAGAAGATTCTGTATAAGAAATCTTCAACACTAGTGGTGCTGGGTATTTTAGGCAAGTTCCTGACATGTTGGCTCCCTAAATATTAGGGATAGCAACAAGTCATCTGGTGGATCACAGTCTTAGGAAGTACTATTTCTAAGTATAAAAGGTAATTTGATAAATCACTTCATTAAATTGAATATATTAAAACTTCTCCAAAAACCTTAGCTGGGTTAAAATTAAGATATTAATCCTATACTAGATAATTATATATTATCCCATCCTGGTTGGGTGAGATATAAATAGATGCCTCTTGTACTATTTATTGATCTGTAAATTTTTAGACAGTATGGGTAATTACTCATCCCAGTTGTTCCTAGGATTCATCTTGACTTTAATAAAGTTTTAGAACTGGCACAGGAATGAGCTAGCACTTCAAAAAAAAATAATTTTTATTAATCAAGTAAATATATTTTTATTGATATGTTTTATCTATGGTAAAATTATATTAAAATTTAACAAATATTTATTATGTAAAATAACATTTATGCAATAATAATATGTTTTTATTGAAATTTATAAATTAAAACATAATATATTCATTAAAATTAACTAAAATTTTGCTATAAATAAAATTCTTTATAAATAATATATCTATTTAATGGATTAAAGAAGCTATTGTTATCATAAGATAGATTTTTATATAATAAATAAAATTTATAAAAATCAATACACAAGTAGTGGTAATTCAAAATATAATAACCAATATTAATTAATAGCACATTATTATTCTGCCCGGTTTCATTCTTTAAGCCTGTCGAGTTAATGATAAGTGAATAGCTGCACAAAACTTTGAGTATCTCTGATTTTTTAGATACTGTTGATAGGTTTGTTAATTTTTCCAGTTCCATTAAAAGAAAGACGTAAGATATATTAGAAATAAATATAGTATGAAGATTATCTTTGCGAAAAATAAAATAGTATACAAGAAATAGAGAACATCGAAGAATTTTAACATTTCCCTTCCATATTCTTCTTTTTTAACTAAATAATATGCCAGTTCAAATGAATAACGAACGTGATATAGACCGCAAATAAAGAGATAGAAGGAAGCTTGATGTGCCACAGTTTTTTTAAGAAAAAACCTCTCCCATACACCCTTCTCTCACCAAAAGGAAAATATATAATATTCTATAATATGGACTCTCAATAACGTGCTCGTGACCATATATATTGATATATTGCGTGTTGCGACAAATTTGATTGCAGTATAATACGAATAATCGGGATATAAAAAAGCGAATGCTAAAAATAAATATTAGTATATAAACAGATATCATGCTATACTTTAGTGAAGGAATTTTACTCGCAGCCTGGAGAAATTATTAAAGCCACAATTCGAAAGGCCACAGATCTCAGATTTTTAAAAGCAGTGTAAATAAAAGATTCTCTCGGATTTTTCAATAAATAATATATAATAATGGGTATACGCATGGATAACTCAGTAAACCACCAAGCAGCAAGCTTTGGTCTTAAATGATCCTAGCAAATAATCATGCTCATTATTAATAAAAGAAATATTATATTGCCCGAAAAATGGTTTAAATTCTTACCGGAAAGTCATCAGCTAGACACAAAACGCCTATAAAATAATAGATTAAATACAAATGCCAATGGTCAAGCTCGGGAGAATATATAATCACAGGGGGAAGTGACCATGGACGTGGAATTTCCACACCATCACTTTTTCCCGCAGTAGTATCATCTTGTAAATTGGTTTCTAGGATATTCAGTATGAGCAAAAACTTTTAAACACTATTTGAATATTTATTAAAAGCTTCAGAAGTTAGTAACCTTTGCTTCGATGACGTGAAGTCTGTGAATTCATGAGAAAAGACAAAAAGTTACAGTAGATAAATGTGAATGACCAAGGACATATAAGACAGGACACGTAATACATTGGCACAAGGATTATATCATTGATGAAGTTCCATGGTACAAAGGAGTATCACAAAATTAACATAACCCAAATTCGTACATATTCAGAAAACTTGAGGACCAGGTGTGATACGTATACTATATTTTTTGGATTTAGTATAACGTCCTTTATAAATAGACAACTACCGCACAAGTATATAATTTCAGATAATTTACATATAATAAAAGAAAATGGCAAGTGTTATTAAGTCTATTAAAAAGCTATGTTTTATAAATTGACATAATCTATTCTAGATAACTCATGAGAAACATCGGTTTAAGATGATAAAATGTCAGATCTTATCATTTAAAATCAATGAAATAAAGAATAATCGTATTTTATATAAGGGGAGATTATGCAAAAGCTCTGGAACTTTGGTAGTTATTCACTACATACACCAGACGTGCCTCATATTTGAATTATGATACGTAACCTGGAATACATAGGGGATTTGACGGTTGAATACCGGATAACGCTCTATGCAAGAATACTACCTGGCTAAATTAAATGTAGGTGATAAAGAGATACGTAGAAGCTTTGGAAGGCCAAGGCTCTATGTAAGAATACCACATTTGCTATATTAGACATTGATGAAATGAGGCAGCAGATTCGACAGGAAAAGTACTTGTTGAGGCTCTACGCAAGAATACTGCCCTGATCAATTTAAATTTGTGTGGCGATAAACTAGGGAATTTAATAGTTAACCCATTATCTGGATCTATATGCAATAATAGCACCCTAACAAATCTGTATATACACTGCACAAGACTAAGTGATTCAGCACTTGAAACACTGTCCGAGACTTTGAAAGAATAACAGCTCTGACCAATTTAGATATTAGTGATAACGATATAGGATACTTTCATTTTTTCATTAAAAGTATTAGCTAAAGCATTGGGTATTAGAAATGCTTTCTGAGGCTTTAAGCAAAAAGGCACACTGACCAATTTAATGGAATAATGTTTTCTGGATTCAAAGAATTATCTGAGATTATATGAATATATTCTCTGGCTAGATTAATTATGAGGACAAGATAAAAAAATCACTGGTCAAGGTTTTGGTAAGAAAAATACTCGCGCTATCTGAATTTACGAAACGCCTACTAGCTGATGTTCTGTGAAAAATACTTCCATGATTAATTTTGAAATGACCTGCAAGAATTAGAAGATTTAGCAGTGAAGGAATTGGCAAAGGCTCTTGTCAAAAATACTGCTTTATTTAATTTAAATTTGTAGGATAATAAATTAGGAGTTTCCGCAGGAAAACAGTACCGATTGAGACTGATATATGAATAATATTACTATATTGTATATTGATCACAACAAAACAAGCCATCCGACACGACCTTAGTAAATATAAATATTTTTTATTATTAACGTTTCGTAACCAAAACTAAGTTGTTTACATATCAACGTTAATCGAGATTATCTAGTAATTACTGTAATACAAGGTGTGTCTTATTAGTTCATAGAGTATATTTGATTATTAGGGCAAATTAGTGATTTATATAATATACATTATTAATTTCTTTATTTTATTATTATATCTTGACTATATTTAACCAATAGGTTATTTAAGTAAACAAATTTGACAGATTTGATCACTTTGGTTATCAAATAATTAATATCAATTATGTATATAAAGGCCAGCTGTACAAAGCAATTGATCCAGAATTTTTACCTATTTATTTCTCTTATTCTTGATATTATATATCTCTAATAAATCTTCTAATTAAACCAAATCACCCAAAATCTCTTTCAATGTATTTGTATAATCTCTACTATTTTTGAATTATCAACTTTAGTATATCACAATATAGATATTCTTCCTCAACTTAAAGTGAATTACTGCTATAGTTGTCTTATTTATCTATCAAATTTAAAGGTTATTGGATAGGTTGAACTAATATGCCTTTTTGATTTTCTATTATTATTTGTTAATTTATTGCTATATCTGATTTATAATATCTTTTTTTTCTATTTATTATAATTAGTTATGATTTTTGAAGGTTGACTTGAATATTATTAATGTAATATAATAGTTCTATCTTTTTCATAATATATTAGAGTTCTATTTTATTATCTGTAATTATTCATGTAGGTAATGACCATAATGTTTGTTTGAGTTCTTTTCTATTATAATTCCAAATTGATATAACTTTTAGATATAATTAAGTATTCTTTGAATTCTTTATTGATTCTTGTGATAAAGGAATTATAAAATATTTTCTACAATAATGGGGAAATAATGTCTTTTGATCAATATTGTTATTTATATTATATATATCTGTAAGTTCATAGCAAATAAGTATAATATTTTGTCTATTCTTCAAAATATTTATCAGAATGTCGATTAGCTATTGTAAAATCTTTATTTGATATATTGATATATCTAGTATTCTTATATTTACTGAGTTATATGTTTTTGATATATTCTAATCTAGCATCTATACTTTTTTCTTATGTTCTTTAGTGTGTTTGATGATATTACTCAGGATGTATATGGACTCTTAAGTACTACTTTTTGGAAGTATTACCTAATTTAGTTCAAATATTATTTTGTGATTTTTGAGATATTTAGCAAGCCTGTCTATTATAATTTTTTTTAAAGATTTTTTTATCAATATTGAACAAAGTAATAAAATATGTGATGTCTAGGTTATTTTTTTGGTTTTTAGATTTAAGCATTGAATAGATCATTTTTTACTCTATTCTTTAAAGTTTTTCTATATTTAAGTATTTAATTGAAAATTATTCATATAATTTCCAAGACCTTGTTGTCAAGTTTTTTGTATATTATATATAGAAGTTGATTTGTATTTGGAGCTAATTTGGTACTGTAACTTCTGATTATTTTCTTTATTTCTTTCAAAAATATGTCTTATACTATTGATTCATATATTTTTTCATTGATTTTACTTTTAGATCGATATTCTTTTTCCATAATGGACAATTATATAGAAGTTTAATGTTTTTTGCTAGAATTTATATTTAATAGTATTATCTAACTTTTTTTTGAATGTATCACAATCAATAATTATGTTTATTTTATTACTCTTTTCTATTAACTTGTTCAATATTATCTGTGTTGTTATTTCAGAATACTATAAATTATTGTTATTTTATTACTTACAAGAAAATCTATCTAATTACAATTATTTGTTGAATGATTTTTAATTGTTTTTTATTTGTAATAGTTTTACTTATAATTTTATATATTTTGATATTCTAATAAATTATATTAATCTATTCCTAAGAGTGATTATTTGATTGTTTACTTTAAAACCTATGGATCAATAGTACAATGATTAACACTTCATAGGTCATATAACAAGATCACTAGATCAAATCCTCCAAGGGGCAACTCCTGATACTGGTCGATCTATTCATTGGTATAATTGTATACTAACTGATACTTTTGAATATAACTCTAATTACTGGTCAAATGAGATTTCTTATATGGTTATAGAATGGTTTATATAAAGATTGTAATATGGTTTAATCTCTAAAATTGGATAGGATTATTCTGACACAACCACATTACTAGAAAAAAACTGACAATAAGAAGAGCAAATATTGAACTGGTATCATACTGCTAAAGAAAAAAATGATAAATCAATCAAAGAAAACCTTAATTCCCTGCCTTAATATTAAGGCATCATTCAAGAATTCAAGTATGTGGCTATGCTGAATTTCACAGACTTGACTATCAGAAGGCCTTGATAGGAGAAGAAATCTGCAGACTATTCTGAAAGACTAAAAATCTAAAAAGTCCAGTATAAAGAAAATTCAATAGCCTGATAATTAAACTACTCTTAATATAAAATAAATTATTCTGAAAAAAATTAAGAAGGAATCATATATCTTTTCAAATAAATAGTGATTATATATAAAAGTAGAATAGATATAGCTACTCATATGAATAGGTTTACTTCAAAAATGTATAATTACTTATTGACAAATATTTAATAAGGGGTTTATACAGATCCCTCAATTGTGACTCCAAGAAAGAGACCTGATGTATCGATAAAAACTATATAGCACATATGTTAATAAAAGATGTAATCCAATTTAATTCCACATGTACCTTCACAGCTAGTAAACAGCACACAGTAACAATTTCAGTATTATGTAGTAAAATCTCAACATGACTAAATATCTCGAAAGAAGATAACATATTCAGAAGTAGAGTCTCATCAAATTCAATTTTGACCATGCTTACAGAACAGGAACATAGACTAATAAATCATAATGTAGAAGTGCAAATACTTATAGAGAACAAGATATTAGAACAGATAAGAAAGATATTGGCTGTCACCCCTCATCCTAGAGGAATTAACCACAATCATAAAGCAAATACAAAATGAAATCAACTTTGAGATATACACAAATAGATCCATGTTATGCTACTGCAACCAATATTACATAGGTTTTGAATAGATAATAATAACCAGAAACAATTAAGAACTTCAATTCTAAGAACAAATAGAAAACTTTCACTTATTGACTAGAGCAGAATTAATGGATAGCTATCCTAACAACAATTAGTATACTACTCTCATTTAACAGAGCCAACATTCATACAAATAGTCAGGTAACAATAAATAGTATCCAAAATGTGATGAGAACAAACTACATATACAATTTGAGAAAGCAGAAAAACTTGGGAATTCTTCAATTGCTCAAATATATAATTATAGATAATTATTTGAAGATTAATCTTATCAAAGTCAAGATCCATATAGGCAACAAATACAATGAACAAGCAGACAGATTAGTCAAAATAGACATATATTATAGTATGGTACCAAGACATAAAACAATTTGTACTCATCACATAAAAAATTTACAATTTGCACTACTATCTCATTGGGACAACAATATGCTCAAATTTCTATCAAAACTATGGTCAGAGAATCAACAAAGACAATACATCTAACTAGATAGAGACTCTTGAATAGAACAAGAATTGAATTCAGTAATTAAATCATTAAACATATATATTAACCTACAACAATAACAAATCTGCAATCAATCAAAATAGATAAACAACAAACCAATGGGAAAGATTAACAACAAAGAAAATTCAAGCTATGTCTATGGAACAAAGAATTCCTGATAAAAGTCTAACTTTATCAGAAACTTCTAAACCTGTACAAAGATGACAAATGCATAACTTGCAAATTCAAAAAAACAAATACATATCTATTCATGTGTCAAGGTCAATAATAGAAAACAGAAAAACACATAAAGAATATAATTATTGACAAAGTCAGACAATACAGTAAGATAAAAGATATAGAAGTACAAATCAACAACTATCTACAAAACAACTTCCTAAAATATACTGAATACCTCAAATGCACTATCAAAGAAGTTATACTTAAAGAAACATATAATCTAATAGTCAGGTGTGTATCAAATAAACAACAAAACCAAAAATACATAAAAGAAATCAGACAAGAAACTAGTGAATATCCCTATAACATCTGGACCCAAAGATGTGAAGAATTTTAAAAATAGAAAAAACTACAAAATATTAAACAAAAAATTGAAAGAATAGTTAGATATGGCACTTCACAGAAAAACATATAGCTCAGTATATTGGAAAATACATAAAAGGTCAATATATAGACCTGATAAACAATTATATAGAACAATATATAAAAAACATTATACACCCCTCCCATATATTCATAATTTTATATAGTACTAGCCTAGCCTTAACTGGTTAGCTTCCACTAATGTAACAACAGGCTACAAGGTGAGTTCTTTTCTATTGAACTAGTTTGATCAATATAGATAATCTTAGTATAAACAATATATACAGTCATAACAAAAAGTGTTGCACGATTGTCAACCAAAAAAATTTTTAACGTATTTATGTATTTATTTTTATTTCTAATTTTATATATATAAAAAAAAATGTATATTCTACTAATATTTAATTGGCCCTCCATTAACCTTTAATATGGCTTTAATTCTCCTCAACAATAAGTTAATAATTTCATTTAAAATTGAGATATCAAATTTTTTCCACTCTTCCTTCAAAGCTATTTTAAGCACTTTTTTAGTTTTTAGAAAAACCTCATGCTTCTGAATATTATCCTTCAATGGTTTCCAAACATTTTCAATTGAGTTCAAATCAGGGGAATTCTCTGGCCAATCAATAACCTTAATATCTTCTTTTTTAACCTATTCTTTAATGATCTTTACCATATGTATTGGTGCATTATCATGCTAAAAAATAGTATTTGTTTCAGTTAATTCTTGTACTATAAGTTTGAAAGGTAATAAATTTTCTTTTAAAATGTTTAAATAGCTAATTGCTATTATATTTTTTTTTCTTTTTCTTTATTTTCGTTACAGAACACAAGTGGTCCTTTTATATCTCTCGTGAAATATGCCCAAATCATTACAGATTATCAACCACCTTTGAAAGTAAGTGCCAAACAATTAAGGTTAAATCTTTCTCCTGTATATTACCAAACTTATTACTGTCGTGACTGTTTTCCAATATTTACACAAGCTTTATCTAAAAAAATAGTCTTTCTCTAATCATATATAGACAAATTTTTATATTTTTTGCACCATTCAACACGAGCATATATATGTTTTTCTGAGGATTAAGTCTTTTTTGCCACAATATGAGAATAGAATCCTGAGTTGTACAATACATTTTTTATAGTTAACAAACAACAAGTAAATCCTAAATTATTAACAATTTCGTACAAAGGTGCATATCGTTTTTCTGTAACTTTGTGTATAAGTAAACTCTTGTCATAGTTACTAAGAACTCATGACCCTCCTAACTGTAATAAGTTTTCACTTCCCTGTCTTTTTGTATTTTGCAAAAAAATGGGATATTGTAGAAGGGTCCCGTTCAAGCTCTTTTGCTATTTTGGTAGCAGTTAGAGTTTTTGCGTATGTTAAAATTTTTTTCTTTTCAAGGTCAATTATTTGTGTATAAGTGTGTGTCATTTTTTAATATAGTAATATTATGATGTTGCCAAACCCGAGAAAAAGTAATAAATACGAAAATTGAAGTAAAAAAGGAAAAAATTTCATGCATAAAATTTTTTTATTCATTTTTTATGCAAATTGTGCAACACTTTTTGTCGTGACTGTATATCTCTACTTAATTCAAATAAAGTAAGGTTGAACCAGCATTAAAAATTTTTTTTGGTTATTTACTTTGAGTTTTTTATAGTTGAACTACTATATTAGGAAAATGGTTGTTCATTGATGCTGATATCTTAATTGCAGCTGATATTGTTTTTCTATAGATCTATTTAATTCAATTCTTTCAATTTTGTAATTTGATTAAAAAGTTCTTCTATTTGTATATATTGAGATATATTTTTTTATAATAATATTTTCTCTTGAGGATATGGTTTTTTACTATTTTGAGAATATAATTGTAAAGAGAATTCTATTTATTATTAATCAATTTTTGTGTTATTAGATGTTTAAACAACTATTTTTCAATTTTCCTTGAGAATTTTGTTCATTGTTCTATATTTATAAAATGTCAATTGTATTTGTAATTTGATTTATAATGCATTGCCTTTTTTGTTGTGTTTAGATTCCAGACTTAATTTCTATTATCATGAAAATATGATTGCTTCTTATTAAAAAGTTTATTGTGTCCTTAATTATATCCTTGCTATTTTGCCAAATAATAATTTAATTGATTTAGATCTGATCAATTCGACTTCTATTGTTTTCTTTTCTTCGGATATATTTTTTCTTATACAAATTGTGGATTTGATAAATGTCTTCAAAATTGTTGTTCAACAGAATTTCTATTTGGGAGCCTAAGGGTTTGTTCGAGATGACTGGTTTTTTATTGTTAAATTTATCTAGTAATAGATTTGATATACTATTTAAATCTAACAAAACCATTATATTCCAGTTTTGCTAATTGGTTTTTTGTATTATTTGTTTAAAATGTTCAAAGTTTTTTGTCTTTTATTGTATCTTGAATTTGCTGAGAAATACTGTAGATATCTATAATATAAATTTTTTATTTGTTTCAAAGGATAAAGTCTATTTAAATTAATCTATCTTTTTATATTTTGTAATTGTAGAGATGTATAGTGATGTTTTTTTATATTATTAGATTTAAACCTTGTTTGATTATTTGTATTTCATTATATGATCAAATTATGTGATATTAAAAATGTTTTCAGTATCTTGATTATATTGAGGATCTATTTGTTTCTATAATAACTATTATATTTTATTGCTATATATAGTACATATCAAATCAAGTTTGTTTTTTGTATTATTTATGATTTCTTAGTAGTTTAAAGTAACTACTTTTCAATTTAGTAGTTATTTCTTATTTACTATTGCTATATTTTTGGCAATGTTTTTATTGAAAAAAATTTATTGATAAGAGACTTATCTAAAGTTTTCTATTATATTTTTTATATTATCTTTATAATTTTCTCATTTGATAGAATATCTAAAGTGGTTTTGTTAATATATTCTCTTTTGATTGGGTATTTGATGTACTTTTCATATTATTATTATTGAATTTATAGATTTGTGTTTCCTAAAATAAATCTGATAATAATCTTGAAAACTCTGTTCATATTGTTATCTATTCTATTGATTAATGAATATAGTTACTTTTGTTGTACCTAATATTATTTTATTTGTTTATTTCTATTTTTTGATATTATATTAGTATTATACTCATTGAATGGGTAGGTTTCTTTTAAACTTGATTTATTGTCTCCATGTTATCTTCTTCTAAGAATATAATTCTTTTATCAAGTATGCAATATCTTCTTTAATAATTATGATTTACTTTTGGTGATCTTTCAAAATTGTCAAAATTTCACCAAAGGTGACATATTCTTCTTTATTTCTGAATCTTTCTTTATTGTCAAGGTTTTGTTTGACTGCTATTGTATAGGAGCCTAAACATATTCTTTTGTTTTTAAAAGAGATTATCAAATTTTTAATTATACTTGTGTATACTAATTTGTATTGTAATAAAAATAGTCTCTAATACTATTAAATAGTTATTTTTAGTTATAATCTTTATTCTATTTCTATTTTTATCTATTTATTTATAATTATTTCTTGAATATTCTTTGATATTTTTATTGGTACTTAATTAATATAGATCATTTTATTAAATATAGCACATAACATAATTTACTATAGATTAGGTAACCCAGGAGACCTAGGAGGTCAATTGGCTCAAGTGAACTATTTTTACAAATATATAAGCAGTTATAATTCACTCAAAAGTAGGATAAGTTGATAGATAACTTTATTCAACTTTTTGAAAGATTAAATATTTTTTCTTGATGTTAAGATTAAAGAAATTGTTCTAGTTTTTTTTATTTATTAATAAACTTGGGTTCTAAGCAAATTATATTTCTTGTGAAACTGTTTAAAGGATTTGTAGTTAATCTATTCTTTAATATTTTTTTATTATTATAAATCATTTCTTTAATTCTTTTTTTAAAAATTGTTCTTTTAAAAGCAATTCTACCTGGATACTCCAATAAATATAAATTTGATTACAGTATTTATTATACAACATCCCAAATTTGTTTGCTTGTTTATGATAGTATTGTTACCATTGTGCTCTTCTCTTCTTGGATAAATCTTTCACTATTAAATAATCTATACTATCATATATGATATATAGTTTAGTTTCGATGAGTTTTAATTCTATTATAGTTTTACCTAGTTGAAAGCTTTGTATTATAGCTGCATCTAGATTTTCTTCTGTTTCAAAACTGATAACTGTAAAGTATTTTTTTTTTTGTATACCATATATTTTGAAATATAATATATTTTTACTTTACTTTATATACAAATATAACTAGGACCAAAAGGTATAATATTTGATGGTAAGTTTATAAGTTTGATTACAATAGTATCACAGTCATTATTTGTTATAGAAACCATTATATGTTAAAGACTCTAATTGAGTCTACCATTATGGTGATATTCTGTTTTTCTATAACTCGCTCTTTTTCTTCTTTTTCAAAAAAGAGAATAGTTGTAGTTTTTTATATTTGTTATATAAATATACTAATAATAATAATTGTTCTATGTTTGAAGAAAGTTTATTTTATATTTATGAATTTTGTATCAAGGAAATATTTTATGCTTTGATATTATATTCTCTTTTCTATACTAGTGATATGTTTTTCATGTACTTGAGATATTATCTAATAAAATTGTATTGCATACTTTATCAATAGCCTATTAATCTCTAAATATAGCAGTAATATATTCATCTTTATTTTTTTCTTACTACAGATTACTATTAAGTCTTCAAAAGAGTTTATGTTTCTTGTTAAACTTCTGTTATTTGTTATATTTATAGTTAAAACTGGTTTTAAGTTCTTTTTTAAAAGATACTCTTCTATTTCTATTTCTATATACCTTTTTTATAGTTCTATTGTGTAAACTGCTTCTATGATTCTATATCTTGTTTTGCTCTCTGAAGTATAAAAGTTTTTGTATTTTGATTATCTTATTGAAAATCTACCTTAACTTGTTTACTTTATTGTGCTTAAGTATTTGTTATGAAAATATTTATCTGGATGACTTTTTCTTATTCTGATATATATCTCATTTTTTTCATATTGTTTTTTTGCTTATCTCTATTTATTTTGTCTGTATTGATTGTTTTTTTCTTGTTTGAAGTATTTTTTTGTAAGAGTTTTATATTTGAGTCTTTATATATAACTCTTGTGTTTTCTTTCACCAAAGTATTTTATTATAATTGAATCTTATTTGCAAGTGTTTGCTTCTTAGTTCTATTTATAAACTCATTTCTTTATTTACTTTTTCTTTTTCTTTGAAAATTACTATAAAGAAAATTTTTTTAGAAATTAGTGATCTGTAAAAAAAAGTTTTTTTTTTTTTGACAACTTATAATATACTTAATTTCTATTATCATTGTTAACAAATTATTATTATTATATATCTTTCAAGTTATGAATTAACAAGAAACTATATAAGAAAAAGAAAATATAAAAAGAAAATATATATATATAAAAATGTACTAATACATATACAAAAAAAAAAAAAAAAGTAAAATCCAGCTTTTCTAGAAGATTTTAACTTTTCAGATTTTTTTTCAATAAGATAGATCTTCTTGAGATATTCTTTTTTTTAAACCATATAGAAAGTTTGTGTTTTAATAGTTTATTATTTACTATCATTCAAACTATATCTCTTTGGTCTATATTTTAAGATTTTATGCTAATTGTTTTGGATTTTTTTATCTATTTTTCTGGAAAACTTATTGATTTGACTAGAAAAAGTTGACCTTAAAAGTTTTACTTACCTGAATAATAGGAATAGAGAAATTTTGCTAAAAAAAAAAATTAATGGCTTGAGAGTATATTATTCAGATTTTATTGACCTTATAATCTTAAATTTTGATAACTTTAATTAAAGAAAAAAAAGAAGAACAAAGAAAAAAATTAATTGACTTTTTCTTTTATCAATAACATCATCAATATATATAATATAATATGTAAGAGCTTGTTTAAATTTTTATGTTAACATATTTCATATCAATTAATTACTTTTAACAAAAGTAATATCAATTTTATATAACTTCAAAATTCAAGATCAACTAAAATAAACAAAATTTTTCAAAAATTGTAGAAAAATAAGCAATTCTAAAATAGTAACAATAGTGGATAAAAAAGTTTTCAAATTTTTTGACTTTTGTTTATTCATTATATAGAATTTCTAGTTACATTCTTTCTTTAAAAAATAGGCTTTTAACACTTTATTATTGATTTTTCTTTTTTTTTAATCTTTCTTGTTATAAATAAAAAAGGTATTTCTTGATTTTTTCTTGATTATTGATAGTCAAGTTTTTGTTTAAAAAGAAATATAAACAAGAAAAAAGAGTTGAAATAGACTTTGAAGTTATTCTTCAAATTGTTTTAAGGAAAATAATATGATTTTATTAGTATAAAAATATTAAACTTATTATAAACATCTTTTTATATATCATTGAGAGATCAGTAAAAATTTATATTATTTATTGGATTTTTGCTTATTAAAAATATTTATATTATATAAATTTGAATGATATATTATTATAAGGTTTGCTTAAATAAAAATTATTATTGAAACTTTACTTAACTAGAATAATATATATAAAAAAAAATTAATTTAAAAAATTATAATTATTTTATTATTTAAAAACTTGTTTTATTCTTATTGATTTTATAAACTTAAGATGTAAATTAATTTAATTAAAAATTATATAAAAATAAAATACCTATAAAAATTTTTTTATCATTTTTTATCAATAATATCATTAAAATATATATTATAATTAATAGGAGCTTTTTATATTTTATTATAAAATAATTATCTTTATTAATATTTGTATTTCTTTAAAGTTTGGGATAAAATTGAAATAAGTAAAATTTTTTAAAAAATCTGAAAATTAAATAATTATCAAAGAATCAAAACACCAAGTAAAAAAATTTCAAGGTTTAAATTTAGTTCACTGATACATTTACTATAAAAATCTTTATTGATACTCTTAATTCAAGAAGAAGAAATTAATATACTTATTAATTAATAGCAGTGACAACATGATATTAGATAAAATCACAAGATGAGTTAATTTTACAAACCGATCAATTTTGTTTGGCGCACCAGTTTATTTTATCACACATCAGTGAATAAGTGATCCGATTAATTCAATAATTTACCTATGCTGATCTGACCCAAGCCGACCCT
>CAJVPT010001103.1:0-23438 GCA_910592055.1 Acaulospora colombiana
TAATATCGAGAATGCTAAGAAGGTCAGTTCATAATGAACTTACATATAATACAAATACATTATCTCACTTTCCCGCGCTCACAGGGAAAAAATAAAGCGCCAGTTGAAGATGAAGTATTTAATTCGGTTGCTGATAACTCGGAAATTTTCAAGGGTGTGTAATTCCCGAGATATTATGAGAAGCTTAAAAAATTATGGTTTGCTCATGAACCAGAATCACATTGCTTTGTAATTGATCTGGGAAATGAAGAAATGGAAAAGGAGATGAATAAACTTTTAGATGATGATGAACTAAAATCGATATCTAATAGATTGGATTTGGAGCACGAGAACGATCATATGAGTACGGAGGCATTTGAATATATGACTTTATTTGATAATATAATGGAAGATGGTCCTAGTGACGTAGTTGAAAGAAATTTTATCGAAACTCGAGATGTAACCATTTCCGAGATGAGGAAAGTGGTCTATAGCTTGGACGGATTACCGATTCGATTCAATTATCTATCTCAAACCCTTCCCATGTCAACAAATCGACACGACATATCGTTGCACACTGATATTCATATAATCAGAAACATTTCGAGTCATTTAAATGCAACTGTAACGATGGATCAGATTCCCAAGGGTGCAACCGAAGGTTTATGGACTCCACATGTATTAGCATATATTTTTCTCACAACGTTTAGTTATATTACTTCAGTAAAATATTTGTCATGGGAATACGTAATTTCTACGAAAACGAACCCTCGTGAGGCGGATGGAGTTGTGGAGTTATTTGAAAAGCCAAATCAAATTCCCTTGTTCATACTTGAAGTCTCTAATAAATCAAGCGATCCTGGTAGATTTAAAGAGGAAAGACGAACGCTGATGAAAGAGGGTATATTTGCGCTAAATAAATTTATTGCTAGAGCTGAATTTCCAACATGGAAAGTTTGTAAAACGCTGGGGGTTTTCCTTTCTCGTGGATTTGGTGAGTTATTTCAGACGTCTAGATATGATACATTTCTTTACTTTTTGTCATTGACGTATTATTATTATTACAGAGGATAAGCTTGAGATCGGTCAGATGATATATATCGGGCCTGGTTTATATTTGTATTCCCCTTTCACGACTCCAAATATTATCATCCCAACTTCTACTTTTAGTTTGTTACATACATCTAGATTAATTCGCACACTCCTTCGTTTGCGATACAACGTCATCAAAAAAATCAAGACTTTCCAGAAATTCAAAGATGAGAGTAGTGCTGCCGGATTAACAACAGGTCAAACTTCCGCTCATGAGAGAAAAATCTGATAGGGAGAACGGATATAGATAGATATTGAGGGCTATAGGGAGTGGAAGAGTAGTTGGGGTATTGATATTCAATAGGTTTAGCGTAAAGTATATCACTTTGAGTAATCTAATCGAAACTATCAATTCGTTTTCTTTTTTTTTTTTTATAAACACAAATTATATTTGCGCGATTGATGGATCAAATTCGATTCGAAATTTAATTTCCTATTTTCATATGCATGTAACACGTATTGAGTTCAATTCTCGAATATGGTCTTGAATAATAAATACGCTTGGGCTTCTATAGGCATTTATATATACGTAGTATTTTGACTATTCATTTGTTTGGTAAAAATAAATTCGGGATTTTTTTTTTCTCAAAAAACATGCATTCACACCTAAGAGAAATATTATTTTGCCAGAGGATATATAAAAATTTTTGTCCAAATCCTTGATTTAAACCATCGGAAAATGTTTGCTATGAAAGTGTGATGGTATACAACAATTTAGAGAAAGAGTACCATTGAATATACAAGTTTCTTGAAATAGTCGCAGACAAGATAATACAGTATACAGCAATGATCTATATTTGTATAAATTCGAGTCATACTCAATTTCGTGAGTTTTAAAGATCTTTGATAGTATTCAAAAATTTTTAAAATTTTTAAATTTCAAGAAAATTTAAGATTTTTAATCAACCATGAGTTTAAATGGTAAAAAATCGGGTGCTATCATCACAGTGACATTACAGAATCAATGTGATTATCTCGAAAATCATAATGCCCGCTGAAATTATAAATCTTAATTCTACCGGAATTACAAATCTAATGTTAGCCAAAATTACAAATCTAGTGTTAGCCGAGATTACAATTCATAATTTTACTGAAATTACAAATCTAATGTTAGCCGAGATTACAAGTCTTGATTTTAATGAAATTATTCTTTAATTAATATATTTAATAAAGTCTTATTGCTTTTAAAACAACTTTAAGAATACTTTAAAAGTTTACTTTTATTTTTTCTCTCATGGTTATAATTTTTTTTACATAAAAACTTTATTTTTTATAATTGATTTTTTTTTTTGTGGACTCAACCTCCAGTTGATCTTTATTTAGCTTTTACTCAGATATTACATTGTCTATCTATTTCAAAGATAACTAGAAATTGAAACTATACTAGCATGTATATTGGGATAACTAGAAAAGATGCCTTCTGATTTGGATCTACTAAGAACCTCTGTGACCTGTTGCCTTCTTTTCAGAAAACTAACTTGCCTAGGCTGAGTTAGCACTATTTTTCTTAGGTTTTCATAAGAAAAGAAATTTAAAGGTTTTGGTTTTCTTCCAGTCTAGACTAATTGTGTTTGCTAATTTCCCTAGGCAAGTATTTTGCATGTTCTGGCTCTATCTGCCCTTGTTCCTTTTTCCATCTTTATAATCCCATAAGAAATTTCTTATTCTCTCATTATCTTATATCTCTGTATTCAAATTTTTCTTTCAAGGTTCTGTGTTTCTTCAAAGTATCCTAGAAGGGTGGGCTTGGCTTTCTTTTTAAAAATCCTAGCCCAGTCATGGACTAGTCTTGTAATGTCTTTGCGGATTAGACTTCTAGCTATTATTATGATCTAGAAGTTGAGTTTCTTCCTTTTGATTTTAGTAACTCTTTTCTGGACCCAGAATTTACTTCATTTTTCTCTACTTTGGAGATAGGTTGATATTGATTCTAATATAGATATATCAAAATCTAGTTTATTTCCTTTGCATACATATATGTGTGTTTGGCTCTCTCTTACTATGTTACAATTGATGTACCTGTTGGACCTGTATAAGTTCTTTCTTCTAGCATTAAGCTTGGTTATAGTTAATAGTTTTTGTGCCCAGGACTTCAATTTGAAAACCCTTCATTAATAATTCTCTGTATTTATCAATCCCATGATTATCTTTCAGAACTATAAATAATCAACTGTTGCTTTCCAGTCGATTTTGTTGTTAAGTTGAGTGAGATCTTGATTCCTCTCTAGATAACAACACTCTATAATCTATTCATTCTTGTTGTGATTGCATACTGCTTTATTGCTATTAAGGTTGCTAATCATACCCTTGTATGCTAAATCCAATATGTTTTTATTGAGCAGTATTATATCTAAACATGTGTTTGCCATTTGAATCTTGCTTGCTTGACCTCAATGTCTACCTTAGTATGAGTCTGAATATCACTCCTTCTAATTTTTTCAACTTCAATTCTTATGTTCTTGAGTTTGACAAGATCTTTTGTGTATTCAATGAGTCTTGCAATCTTACTTTTGTTCCTAGAGATTTTAAGTAATGTAACTATCATTTGGTTGTCTGTGTGCAGAAATATTTCAGTTTCAGGTGGAAAGGAGATAAGTACAACTATGACTATATTCAATTCTGCCTTGTTGAACATTGTTTTGTATAAGATCTTGAAGGATACCCTTTCCATTCCCTCTCTTGATTCAAGATTCTCAATTTGGAAGGTGATAGTATAAAACTTTCTATAACAGCTCGTGTCTGTTATAACTCTGACTCTATATCATTCTTCCACATTCTGCTAAAGTTGGCTGATTCATGATTTGATTGCCTTGTTCTTGATTTGCTTGGTCTAACTCTTCGAGCTGATATGTTCAGGAACACAAATATCATTGAGTTCCCATATATTATATATCTTATGCTAGTTTAGCCTAGTTTTAATATTTGCAGTGATGCTAGGAGCTTGATTTCTTTGTCACTGCTAGGATTTGTTATGGCCTGTCTGCTCTTTCCTGGGACTGCTATTGTATCTCTATTTATAATTTCTATAATACAGATGTCATTGGTAGTCTTCTTATTTATATTATATCCAGTGTATGGTGTTATATATGAGTCATATAAGTTTTGAACATAATGTCTAGCTGTGAAGATGTTCATATTCTTTTTTTTTAATTTTCTAATAAGTAATTTATTCTCCCTTATGTCTCTTTTTGTGGTGATCCATACTAACTTGCATTTCTTTAAAGATCTACTTTTCAAACTTTCTGCCCAAACCATATTATGAAAAGGATTAACTCCTGGATGAAGGTTGGTCAGCCTTGTTACAAAGTTTGAGTTAATTGTTCTTGTAGTGATTTTGTTGATAACCTCTTTATAAAAGTATAGTTGTCTCCCCTGTGCATTTCAATAACTAATATAGTATATTTGGGCTCAGCTTAATGTCTTGATCTTGTTGTAATTAACAAACTATTCAATCCATCTGAGATTGCTGGCTTTGAATGTTTTCTGTATTTATTATATCATCTTTCTTCTATATACTCTTCAATAGATATAAGCATATTATTTGTCATTATGTTTCTTAGATGTTTGTCTCTAAAGAAAAAGTCTTGCTTCTGTGTATTGATAAGTACATCTTGTATGAAGTTCATGTCTGTTGGATGGATCTTAGAGCATTTCTCCAGAATGCTTGTCTCTGATCACGCTGCATTTTATAGGTTTGTTATCCTTCTCTACAAAGTCTGCCAATGTAGTTGGCTACCTTGTACAGTTTATCTATAATAGTTAGGTGTTTTTGTAGCATGCAATCTTTAATGCTAAACAGGTTGTAGCCTAGATCACTGTGAAAGGTTGAGTTCAGTCTGAGGTGGTAAAACCAGTTTTGTGTTTGATTATTCTTCTCAGTCTTCCATGGATGAGATCAGTTTTGGCCTCTGTTAGGTAAAGATCTTGAATCAGGTATTCCAGTTTCAGTAAAATTATATGGTTAACTAAGTACTGAGTTTACTTGTCTAAGACTTTTTTTCAAAGTAAGCAGTTCACTAGGTTTGATGTTATTTTATGGAGTAGGTTCACTTGGTATTTCTTTTTTCCATTATAATCAAACCAAACTCCCAGGTATCAAACTGCACTAATAGATATCTTAATAATGTCTTGCTCAAAGATTGTTTTGGACTCCTGTTTATTATTAATTACAGTCAGCTCTGACTTGCTTGGGTTCACTTTAACCAGTACAAAGTTATAGAAATAGCTAGCAGTGTTAGTAATAGCTTCCAATTGTTTGTGATTCCTGACAATCCATGCTATATCATCCATATATGCTATAACTGATGTATTAGTAATACTGTGGGTTGTTGTGAGCTGTGTTCTCTCATACATTATTATGAGACTTTTGTATTCAGGCATCTTACTAATTCTATAAACCAGGTCATAGTATATGCACTAAAGAAGTGGTGATACAACATCACTTTGATCGATCCTGTTTCTGACTGTATATGAGTTAGTATTTTCTACTCCAGTAATCACTGTGTTTCTTCTGTCTTTGAAGCCTTCATGATAACTGTATATGAGTCAGTATTTTCTACTCCAGTAATCACTGTGCTTCTTCTGTCTTTGAAGCCTTTATAATGATATTAATAAGAGTCTCTAAAAGTTTGATCCTTCTCATAGCCTTCTTTAAAGTGTTCAGATTTACATTGTTATATGTTTTACTCATATTCTGGAAGAGGATTAGAGTTCATTGTTGTTTTCTTTAGCATTTTTAATAATTGTATTTATTTCAAAGATAGGCTAAGTTGTGCTGGTTCCTGGTAAAGCTACTCAGTTGTGTTCTGATAAAATTTTGTGCCTTGTTATTATACTCAACAGCTTGTTGACCAGTCCTTTAATAAATATCTTTTTGCTTGATTCTAGTAGGGTAATAGGCCTGACTTTGTTGAGGTCATTGCCCCAGTAGTACTTTTTGAGATTAGATATATTAATCCTTCTTTTCACTTGAAAGGCATCTTTCCTTTCTAGAGGACTGCATTGAGATTTCTTTTAAACTTTTGATCATCTTTGGGCCAAGATGATATAGTACTATTTATAGAATCTATGAAGGTTCAGGGGATGAGGCTTTGCTTACTTTGGATATAATGTCAGTTATTTCTTTGGCAGAGAAATCCAAAGTGACTCCTTTATACCATATTGTATTCACATATTGTATGGGTTCATATTCCTCCTGCCATTCCTATGGAGGTCACTTGGAATGGATCTCTTGATCCATTTCTCAAAGTGACTGCATACCTGTGATCTGATTTTCTTTTTATCTAGAATGATATTTGGTTCATTGATCATTACTATTAACTTGTCTTGCTTGATTTTTCATTTTTTTCTTTCTAAAAAGTGATCTATCATCTTTTTCTTGTCTGTAGTGAACCAGTTAAGGTAATTATTGATAGCCTTTTTGACCCTTTCTCTGTTTTCATTGCAAAGATCTCTATGTGAGGTAAGTTTGATACTCTTTATTTTCTTGATTATCCTGACTTTGATTGTTTCAAAATCCACCAGACTTTCTAGTTTCTCCAGAAGTTTGATGCCATTGCTCTATGTGTGGCTTTTGATTCTTTCTTTGATTTCCTTACCTGGGCTGTTATTTATTACCTCTATCAAAAACTTCTTAAGTTAACAGAATTCGATCATCTTTGTTGATGGGGTCCTACGCAAGTGAACCTATGGCCCTAAGCATCGTTAAGCTGACCAAAGGAAAGATAGTTGTTACCTTTGTAATTGATAAGGGTTGGACGTAATGCATTTCTCTTGTCTATTCTGTATATTAACCTGTATTCTCCTAAACTTTCATATGTACAAACTTGTTGCTTTGAGAATTATTTCTCTTAGTCTGCACAATAACCTATTAGTATTAGTTTCAGCCTCTGGTGGCTCTTTATAGGATTTCACCTTTTCTTCTATATATTGGATCCATTTCTACCATCGTGCCTGGTCTGTGTTTAATCAGTTGTACTGCATATTAAGTGTCTTCTATATATTTCTCTTCTTTCTAAGTAGAGAAAAAGATATATATATTCTAGTAAGCGCAATTCCATGGCCACTTTTATATATCTGCTTGTATTCATTCATGATTTTTCTAAGAAAAGTTCTAGGTGACTATTCTACGTTATCCATGTCTAGTCAATCCTGCTTGCTATTTACACCTCTACTTCTTAAGTATACTTACTTTTTTATGGATTTGCTACTTGGAACATGTCTACCATGTCTCAGTTCTTAAGATCTTTGATAAGAATACTGTTTGATGACATCCTGCTCTCAAATCTGTAATGCTTGCTTGAGAATCTATCTATACAAGATATGCTTATTTTATTCAAATCTTCTGCCACTATAGTTTCACAGTTTGTTTTATAGCTCAAATTATATCACCTTATTATTTTCTTTTTTAAATTTGATCTATCTAAGTGTTTTGCTAGCAAGTATAGGCCTATGATTCTTAAGTATTTTTTATATGGAAAGGCCAGGTCCAGCATAATTGTCCTTCCTTCAATAATTTTTTTATTCATTATTCTTTTTACCAGTTCCTGTCTGAGGGCTACTTCCATACTTATATCTTGCCTTTGTTCTATGTTGATCCAGTGGCACTTATACTCTTTGACTCTCTAATATTTTGTTGCACGATCACTCCCATTTGTTTCTGAACTAATCACAATGTCCTATTTCATTTCCTATCATAAATCTATCCAACTTGTTCTATTAATTTCTTTGTTTAGTCCTTTCATATTAGAGGTTGCAATTTGTATTGTAAAACTTGTATCTGTGCAGTTTATTGTTTCTTTTGTATTTTGTTTCCTTTTTCAATTACTATTAATAGGTGTTTCCTTACTGTTTATTGTGTAACTTTTGATCATTGATATAGCTACTATGGTTGATTATCCATTAATACCCCTATGGCTTCAAGGGCTCTTTGCATATTTGCTTTCATGTCTTCCATTGTTCTATTGATCTGTTGTTATCTTTTCCTAATATCTGTTATCTCTTGTCTTTGATATAAAATTTCCAACTTCTTAGATTGTTTACTGGTGATTCATTCTTCTCCTTAAATCATTATCAAAGAGTTGTTTTATCTTGTTATAATATTCCTGTTGTATGCTTCTAGGTTCATAACCCTTTTATTGAAGTCTGCTATTATCTCCTTGAGATTTGTAACCTCTGTTTGAATAGTTGTGAGTATCGCTAAGATCTCTTATATGTTCTGGGGTTGTTACATATAACTTTTCTGGTGTTATGGTTGTTTTTGGCAGTTTTGTTGAGTTTGATCCTTGTTTGTCCTATTTTGATAATTGTTGTTAGTTTGTGCAGCTGCAGTGTATAATTCTGATCTGTTGCCTCTCCTATAGTTTGATGACATATCAAATCTGAAACCACCTGTTTTGACTGACTTGAATTTACTATAGATTTGACTATATTTTTTGTTTGAATATGGTTAAATTTTCTCTATTGTTTCCTCCACTCCTTGAGGGGATAGCCTTTTATAGAGTATGTTACTGCATCACAGATAGGGCAAAAAGGTATGTTTATAGGAGCTAGGTTATCATAGTTTCCCTGAGGGTATAAGTCATGTTCTTTGCTATAAGCAAGTCTTTTCTTGTTTCAAAACTTACTACTATAAATTTCTTTGGTTTATATCTTATTGAGCAGATGTGTGGAATATAGTACGTACATGTTTTTATCTTATTCAGGACTTGCTTCAGGTTCCATGCTTTAGTGTCGGGAAGTAGATTGACCAGTTTTATTATAATACTATATCTTTCTTTTATACTCTCTGTTACTTAACTAGCATTATTGATCCTAACTGCATTGCCTTTAATGAGAATGCTATGCTTTTTGACGAGTGCCTCTTTGACTGTATTCTCCTCAAAAGTAATTGTGACACACTGCCATAAGTTTTGTATTTCATGCTAATTCTTGAGACACTGTCAAATTTGATGAAATATTGTCTAATCTCGATAAGCTTTGTATTCAAGGGAATGTCCCAGACCACTATGAATTTACCTTTCTCAATTAATTGTTTGCTGATCTGTATGTGAGTGAGCTTATTGTTACCTAGATTTGGTAATTCTATTCTCATTACATTATCTGCTACTTGTCGATTATCAAAAACTGTGATAATTCAGATTCACTTCTTCTTTCATTCACTATGAATTGCAATGAGCCTTAGAATAAGTTAAGGACTTTTGCGATATAAAGGATTTTTGCATCATTGTTAGAGCCAGTGATGACATTCATGTTGATGCCAACCTTGAAATGTTCTCTGCCATATCTAGTCTTGGGTTAACTAATGTTCTTAATTGTGCTTTGATGCTAAGCTATACCATATTGTTTCTTTAGTCTATTGTTGTCCAGGGATTTTCTTTCCTTTTGTTTATAGCATTTTCCTATTGTTATTCTAGTTTTTTGATTTTTATTAAGTTGCTCCTCTCTACAAGAGGGTTCTGGCTGCTTATCACTTCTTTTCCTGAAGAAAAGCATCTATTGAAAGGTCTCCTTTCCACTTATGGCTTCTTCTATCTGCTCACACCACGTTTGGGCTTCGTGAGTTGGTTCTGTCTCTATTTCCATATTGATAGCACTGGGAGAAATTGCTACTGAAAGTTCTTGAGCATTACCAGGTTCACTGCCTTAGTTGAATTCAATTATTGACAGTGTTAGGATCTTTGTCTACATGTTGATGGGCTTCTTGACATATGGTTGGTTACAGAAAGAAAGTGTCTCTTTGCTTCTTCTTTTTGTATACTGGATTCTTTTTGTCTTTTGTTGTTCAAGTTGTAAAACCTTGAAGTTTCTAGTGTCAGAAATCATCTTTTCTGTTATCGAGGTTGCTGCATCTCAGGTGATAAGGAAAGAGATGCCTTTAATAATTGATAAAAATTAAATACCATTTTTTTATATAATAAAAAAGTTATAAAAATAGAAAAATCAATAACATAGTATCTAAAATCTATTTTTGAAATAAAAATATAAATATAAATCTGTATAATAAATAAATAAACAAATATAAATAAAAATTTGTTCAATAAATAAATAACTAATATAATTCTAAATCTTAAATACTTTTATTTATAAGTTTTATTCTTTTATAATAATTTATTTTTTTTAAAAAAAAAACTCTTTCTCAAAAATTTTCAAAAAATTAAAAATTTTTTTTTAAGGCAAAAATATAGAATGTACTCTATCTTTACTACCAAGTAGCAACATCCTTTGAAATGGCTTCTACAAAATAATTAAAAAGTCTAGTAAGGCAGATAATACTGGAATACAACATTAATAGAATCAGTAGAAACAATGGAAAAATCCTGAAACTCAAGGCAATAATACCCTCCTTGCAACTCGAACACACATCCCTAGTAACTAGAATGGCATACCAAAATAAAGCAATAGACAATGGAAAAGAGGAGGATAGGAACAAAGCAAACAAGATAGAAATATAGCTAATTATACAAGTAACAAGAACAAGAATGAGACCAATCTTGGAATAAATAGAATACCTTCATCAGACACAGTAAACACCATCATGGATAAAGCCATCTTAGATTCTCCAGCCAAAGAGAGTCTCCTAAGTATCATTAACTAAACCCAATAGTTACAAGAGCTAAGAGAATAAACAAGAAACACCAACCACCTTGTAGAAGTATCCAGAATATCAAGAAACCCTTAAGCCAGAAAAAGCTTTTATAGACCTGAACCTGGTTCCTGGACAGACAGCCAGAAAGAAGATAGACTTCATCAGACAGAAAATATTGTGCCTCCTCTCCTTGAAATATATAAGGTACAAATATCCAATTAGAAAACCATAAATTACTATTATATTCAGCAAATAAAGAGGAAGTACACATGACATATGAAACCAAATTACAAAATTAGAATGTCAACTTTAGAAAGATTGCACTCTGGACTTCCAAAAAATAACTACCACACAATTAAAGTATGGGATATTCCCCTACACTTTATCAAAATAGACCTAGAAGAGTTTTTCAATTAGCAAATCAGTATTTATTACATAACCTTACAGAAAGTCAGGCCATTTCAGATGGCAAACATAACTTTTTTCAATATATCAGATTATGAAGAGATCAGTCAGAAATGGTCACTTACACAAGGCTACTATTCATGTCAGATTTTTCCATTCTATAAGACACACAAAGTCAAAGGAAGAGAACATCGCAATACTATCCTTACTCAATTACCACTCAATATAATATCATCAGATCTAACAGTTATCATTACAAGCACAAGAGTAAAATTAGTATATATATCCTGGAACAATAACAACTAGGCAAAAAAATTTGCTATTTTTATTTTCCAGTTCAGAGAAGATTTTCAGGCAGCCAAATAATCAGTTTCCCTAATAAGAAACATAAATACAATGGATCCAATGAGAAACTTCTCTATGCTGTATTTGTGGCTCACCCAAATATAACATGCATACATGCTCCAACAAACCAAAGACACTTCTCCCAAGACAGTACACAAACAGAGCAAACAATTCTAGAATCCTATCAAATCAAGGAAATGGGCTAACCTCTAACCAAGGTATTCATAGAAACTTCAATACTGATAACAATCCAAGGAGCTATGTATACATTCTGAAACATGATCAAAGACCAGAGAACAAGTAGCATCACAAAAACATCTAAATATACTACTATCAATTCAAAAGGACATACTGTAAAAGAAATAAAAATGATCTGCAAGATCTGGTTGAAAGGGTGGATATCTTCGAACAAGAATATATCAAAGGTATTATAAAAGCATCAATAAACTTAAGAAAAAACTAGAAGAGAATATAAACACAAATGTTGAGGAGTAGCCAAGAACTTTCAGCGATAGCATCCAAGACATAAAGAAATTCCAAGAAGTGTATTAATAACAACTGAACAGGATGAGTACAACAATAGAAGAGGTAATCAATTTTGTCAAAATTTTATAACAGACAGTTTCAAATAGATACAGCTTATCATATTAATATGATAGAAAGCAATACAATAGAACCTCCAAGAGGAGAAAGTAGCAAACAAAAAATTTCAACACTGCCCAAACAAACACCAAGTACAGAACTAATCCATAGTAAACACTACACTATATAACAAAATTTCAGATATACAAAAAAGAAAGAGACCACCAGCTGTGCCTCATGAACAATAGTGATACACAATATAAAAGAAATGGTAGAAGACAACAAAACAAACTTTTGGCTGAAGTACTGCTCAGAGAAAAACTGTGAGGTCATCATTACAACAGAAACCAATGGAAATGAACAATAGATCAAATATTGGAAATATTATTAGTATCCAATAATAACATCAGTAGATAAATACCAGAAGATAGAACAGAAAGTGAGCATAGCTATATATAAAGACATCACAATCAAAATATTTAGTAAACTAGAAGTCAAAGGAAGGGCCATAGCAATAGATATGGCATTTTCAAGAAAACATAGACTGATAATCATAGGAGTATGTTTTTTACCAAAAAGTATCAACAATAAAAACAAGACAATAATAGAACATATGATACAGGAGTGGATAATACAGGTAGAAAAGATGAATACACATGTTATAATAGGTGGAGACTTTAATGCCATCCCCAACCCAGCCATGGACAAATGGAATTCTTATAGACAACCAGACAGTTGTTAACTAGAGTCAAAGTTACTAGAATAGTTGATAACCAAAAACTTCCAAGATACACTCAGGACATATAATCCAATATAGAAGAAATCCATATAGAACAACTGCAGAGGAGCCCACAACTGAATTGATCAGATATGGTATTTACCACAAAAGACCTGACAAATGAGAAACTTACATATAATACATTATCCAAATACCCTGCATAAAAGTGATCATGAAATCATAACCATCAGAATGAACACGACAACTCAATAATAACAGTCACCAAAAGATCTACAGAAGCAACTCATGATACAACTGGTGCAAAACAAACACCAAACAATAGGAAAAATTCAAGAGTACCATTGAAAACAATATAGAAAGAGAGGGGAGAATTGAACAAGAAAACATAGAAGGCAAATGGAATAAATTCAAACAAACTCTCCTTATAGCAGCAAGTTATCACATCCCCAAGATAAAATCAAAAAAGGAACAAGTAAATAGACAAACTTTCTACTCTGTATAGAAGAATTACCAATATCCAGATACTGTCAGACCCCTCAAAGAAACATCAATACTCTCAACAAACACACAAATCTTCTCATATAAAAACAAATCAACAACATACAAAAGAACTTTTCTGAGTTAACAAAGGAACTGTTAATATATGAACTGATCAATCAATAGAATAAACAAATACAATGGATGAAAATATGCAGAGAACACATTATTTGATAAAAAATGCCATCAAATTCATAATCAACTATCAAAAAAGCAGGAGGATACTATAATATATAGAAAGATGACAACAATAGCTCTTAAATAATAAGAGATCAATGATAAATAACATTCTAGAGAAGCCCAACAGATTCATAGTGACAGACATACTAGTAGTCGAAAGAGATAACCAGATAGAGGTGATTACAGAACCAGAGGAGATCAAAAACAAAATAACAGAACACTTTGAAAACTAGACTTGCCACAGAGAAACTATACCAATGGAAACTTCAGCCAAGTGAACAAAGCAATATATATCAAGCAGCAGGATCCAAGAACACTGATTTGAGAATCTGATAGTACAAGTAACCACACAGGAGCTGCAAAGAATAATCAGGGATAAAAGCTTCAAATCTGTATTAGGACCAGATAATATTTTATACAGTGCATACAAAAACCTAGGGCTAAAAGCAATAGTATAGCTCATAGACCTATATAATAGTATACTGCTACAAGGAGAAAATTAAGAGAATAGAGCACAAGATACATTTATCCTATCTCCAAATCCAAGAACTAACAGAATAGAATTGAAATAACCAGGTCCATCACACTACTTATTACAGGAAAGAAAATAATACAAAAATATTAAGTGATTATTTGGTATGCTGCTGTATAGAACACAATATCCTTAACAAATTAAACTGGACAACACTCACAGGCAGTAGTACACAACCCACTATATACATAATAAATCTATACATAGAACATGCACGAAGAGAAAAAAAGAAACTGTGGATCCTTAGTCAAGACATGGCAAAAGCATATGACTTAATCAATACAAAGATGCTAGCAAAAGCAATGATATACATCAAGACATTATATAGGTCTTACTCAAGACAGAGGAAATAAAGTCATTACAATACATGAACTTACATCCCAATACAAAATACTGGATGGTATTAACCAGAGAAATATAATCATACTACTTCTATAGTATATCTTTTATGACCTACTGCTAACAAAGATCGACTCATCAAGGAGAGGATATAGATGCATCACCAGAATGAAAAGGTTCATAGAAGAACTATATAGGAAAGATATATGAAAGTCAAAGTTAGTACATATATGGATGACACAACATAGCTGGCAGATAATTTAGAATAACTGCAAGCAATCCTAGACATAGTAATAAAGTTCTATAATTATAATGATATAGAAATCAATCTTCAAAAGTTACATCTTATCACAATCAATAAATAAGCAGAAGACTTTGAACAGAGCTTTACCCTTAAAGAAGGATCAATAAAGAGTAGCATATCAGGCATCCAATAAGAATGCTAGGCATATAGCTGGACAACTCAGGCAAGAAGACATATCAGAGACAGCTCATTATCAGAAAGTTTAGAAAACAAGCAAGCTAATAGGTTGGAAGGCAACTACAGACAAACAAATGAGATATATAATAAACCATGTACTCATGCTGAGTATAAAATACCCCTTAAATGATATAGTACTCTTAGAAAGCACCTCCAACCAACTGATGAAAAAGATCGCAACTAGATACAAGTATATATATGAGATGACCACCACATTCCCAAACATACTTCTATATAACCAGTGCGAATACAGAATAAACCATATATGGGACAGACAGATGCAACTACATATAAGAAACTGAATAGAAAAAATCAAGGACAAAGTACTATTAAGTCAGATCTTTAAAATAAGCTTGTAGAGTTTGCAAAACATATTCTAGTCAACTGAGTCAATTACAACACACCTCATTCAACCATTTCTGAAGACAGGAAAAACTTGGATCTTAACACTCTATGGCTTCTGAGAAAACATAACTTCCAGTTCTATCTAAACTCAAGCTTCATGACATCACAGAGAATAAAAAAAATAGATAGTAGAATTGAAGAATGCACATCAAAAGTAGCATACTATTAACACAGGCAGCTACTCAAAAAACACAATTTGATGTTTATTGAACAAATCTTTAATTCCACTGGAACACAGATATTATATTGGTGAGATAGGCTTCATCAACCAGACAAGAAAAAGAGGGACTTCAAAGTGATACACCAGCCTTACAAAAAGCCTCACAGCTATAGGATAGGGAAGCAGAAGACTCCAGAAACTACAGGACTTTCAACCAAGGCAGACCCTAATCAAAGTAAATACATACAAACTATACTGGAGTACTATACTCAAATATCAGGCAGAAGTCATAGGTAAGAAGAAATTAAATGCCAGTCCCAACTTAGTCGTTTATATATACTATACAAGAACTGCAGAAACATCTCCATTGGAAAAATATAAGGGATGCATAATAAGTTAAAGAGATGCACCATCAAACTTCTGCATATACTCACAAGGAAACAATATACAATTCAGATTCTAATAGAAATATCAAATATATTATTCAAGAAAACATAAAGAAATCTATGGTCAAGTTAAAATGTAGAATATTCTCTAGATCAATCACAAAGGAGTTGAGAAACCTGATAGAACCCTCACAAAAAAACAACCTAGTCCCTCAGCTACAGATGATTAATGAAAAACCAGATCTAATAAATATCAATAAAACTCTCAGTCTAAAAGACTTAGAGCAGAAAGAACTAAGAGCTATATAGCAACAACTCAAAGGATGTCAACAGATAACAATATATATAGATGGATCAGTATCTGATCATGGCAACAGATCATTCATGGGCTTTGACTAGGTTATCAAGAACAAATATGGGAGAGAACATATCTTTCAAGGGCAAACACAACTGCATGTGTTATTCATGAGGTCAGAGCTCATGGCTATAGTAACAGTGATTAGTATTATAAGCAAAAATACCATAGTTTAACTATATATAGATAGCCTCAATACAATAATCAATTTGACAAATATATCAAATAACCACAAACCAGTAAAGAGACAATGCCACAATTAAACAATTATAGATTTGTATAGATATATAAGAAAGTATCAGAATTTGGATATAACCCTGCACAAGGTCAAGGCACATACAGGTATTCCTCTTAATGAAAAAGCAAATGAGTTGTTCAGAATCGATCTTATATCACAAGACATGAAACACAACTGGAGGATTATCAATATTAAAGAACACAACTAGGGTTCACCACTGGTTAGCATCAAATGGAACCAAATATTAATAGATACACTAGAGAAGGATATGATAAAACAGATTAACAAAATCATAAGTCTCACCAAATAGGGACTACTTAATAGAACCCAGAATAGTTTCACAGAGAAGAACTTTAGAAACATATATTAGCAACATATCTTTGATAGTTTATATCCCTCCAACATAGAGAACAAACCACCTTGAATAAGGACTATCACTTAAGGAAATTCAGTTTCAATCTATAGTATGAAGAACTACTAACTAGAATAAACTGCACAACAGATATTCATTAACCTATAAATATAGCAAATGTCATTGATACAAAGAAATAGAAGACACCACACATCTCTTCCTATGCAACAACCAGAAAAACATCCTGAAAAAAAACTTTCACAGAATTCTAATAAAACACATATTCTCACACATCTACAAAAAACACAAGAAAAACTTCAAGAATATCATACAAAAGTATATCCACTTAAATATACCCAGGATTTTCAAGCTACTCATAAGGTGAGCAGTTATATGAGAAATTCTAGAAACACTTAATAGGTAATAATTAGTAATAAAGCAATTACCAAGTCAATCATCAACACAATAAGAAAATGGAAAGAACTTTTACACAATATTGAAAAGTAAATTGTGATGAATCCCATACACAAGCCAAAGTATACCAATAAACAAGACAATAAAATAAACCAAATGCACTTAAGACAGGCAACAAAAAGATCAAGAGAACTCAAGTGTTTCACTAGCAAAGGTTAGTTTGATTAGGATAGTTAACAACTATATAAATGAATATATAAAGTACAATACTAATATCTTCATATTATTATAATTCTAGCTAACAATTAACACAGTCTTGACATGTTAGTTTTCTTTCTCCTGAGAAAAGAGCAACAAGTCGTGAGATAGCTCATGCTTATTGAGTTTCATTATTACTAAAACTACATCTCTATACCATAGCAATAGCTACTTTTTATAAATGAAATTTGAAAAAACAATAATAAAACAAGGCTGAGCCAGTTAAAAAAATAGATATATATTTATTAATTACTTACAAATTATTGTTAAAAAAATTTAATATAGTAAAAAATTTTTTATAAATTCAATAATTATATAAAAAAAGGTCATAAAGTTATCTGCATTTTTAATTAATAAAGATTTTAATAATTTTATTAATATATAATTAAAACATCACTTTTTCTCGATCATTTGAGGCATAGCAACTTCAGTAATAGGGAAATGGCTTTCAACACTAGAAATTTCAAAGTATCACAACTTGAACAACAGAGAATAGAAAGAAACCAGCATGCAAAAAGAAGGAGTAAAGAGACTGTCTCTCTTCATAACCAAGCATATACCAAGTAACCCACTAATATATAGACAAAAATATCAACAACTTCAGCAGTGGAACCCAACCAAAAAAGTGGGGAATTAAACACTCATAAGAACTCAATAGCTACAACTCCAGATGCAACTAGTATAGAAATAGAATCAGAGCTGTTTTGTGAAGGACAGACATGGAGTGAACAGATGGAGGAAGCTGAAAGTGAAACAGGAGACCCATCAACAAACTTTGCATCCCTGGCAAAGAAAGACTCAAATAAAGGAAAGCTACAGGAGAGGATTTGTGACCTAGCAGCAGATAGTAATGAAAAACAATTCAACAAACAAGTCTTCAAAGAGAGGAAAGAAAAACTCTGGAACTGGTAGGCCACAAGAATAATGTGACACACCCCAATAACAAGTTAAAATCAAGGATATCAGTTAACCTGGAAATCAGATATGGAAAATTTGTTCAAAGTGGGTATCAATACCAATGGCACTCCAGGTTTGAACAATAATACAAAAATTCTTTATCTAACCAAAGCTCCCAATTCTCCTTCAGAGCTAATTATGATCCACAGTGAACATAGCAAAGAGGGATGAGAATCATTGCGATTTTTGGAGATCAACAAACAGCAGATAATGCAATGAGAATAGAGTTACCTAATCTAGGTAACAATAAGTTTATACACATGCAGATTGGTAGACAATTGATTGAGAAAAGAAATTATATAATGATTTGGGATATACCCTTGAATACAAAACTTCTGGAAGTGAGACAACACTTCACCAAATTTGGTAACATATCATGGATTAGTATGAGAATCCAAAACCTGAGGCAATGTACTTCTATCACTTTTAAAGAAGTATCAGTCAAAAATTACTTGTCAAGTAACACAGCACCCTTATTAAAGGAGATAAGATCAGAATAAATAATATTTATTGGTCTATCAATCAGATATGAGAAAGACATAGCATAGCTGCCAAACTGATCTACCTATTACTGGGCACTATGACATGGAATCTCAATAAGTCTTAAGTGAAATGAAAGCATGTACATACTACAAACCACATACTTGCTCAATAAGGTACTGATCAAAAAAGTTTGCAGTAGTAAGTTTTGAAACAAGAGAAGACCTACTTACGGTAAAAGACTTGACTTATATCCTTGGTAAAACAATAATATCCTTGGTACCTATCAATATACAATTATGTTTAATCTGTAATACAACAACTAACATTATTAGAGAGTGTCCTATTAAAGAATAGAGGAAACAATGAATAGACTTCAATCACATCCAGATGGAAAAATATAAACAAATTTACAGTAAATTCAAGTTTGTAAAAACAGATGTCATTAGAACATCTACAGCTCCTAACAATAAGGAAGATGTCAGCACAATATCATATACAGCAGTGGTATGAGCTAACAACAAATGACAGGATAGAACAACCCAGAAACATATCCAACAAAATTGGTAGAAGCAATCCCAGGGTTAGCAGAGATACACGCAGCAATCCCAATATGTTAGAGAAGTTGTAAAGTTTCTGATGATATTACAAAAAGAGGTTGCAAGCCTCAAGGAGATAGTAATGGACCTTGACGAAAGAGTCACAAACATCAAAGCATACAATTAGAAATATTGGAATAAGATAGAACAATACTCTAAAAGTAAAGAGAAAGAAGAGGACAAACCACCAAAAAGAATCTCAAGTGATTCCAATACCTCAACCCAAATACAGGATACAATGAATATTTGAGAAAAACAATATCAAATCAACAAAACAATAGATAATATGCAAGTCAACATACAAAGAGTACTAAAGACTATCAAAGCTTTGACAAGTAATCAATACCAATACCAACATCAATATTAATCTTTATAAGTGACATAACAAAAGAAAAAAATACAATTCAAAATAGAAATAAAGAATAAATACAAATTATCAGAAAATCAACTGATCAAATAGAAATAGTCATCATATTAAAAATTACAACCTCTAATATAAGAGGATTTAACAAAGAATCAAATAGAATAAGTTAAATAGAGTTATAGCAAGAGAAAAACTGGTATATTATAATTAGTACAGAAATAAATAGAAGTGACCATATGACAAAACAGTGGATAGCAGAAGCATATAAGTGCCACTGGACCAATACAAACTAAAAATAAGATTCCAGGATAGGAGTGATCCTCAATATCAACTTGCAAGAAAAATAGTAAAGAAGAAAATTCTGAAGGAACGAGCTATTGTGCTCGATCTGACCTTTCCACACAAAAAATACCTCAGAATTATAGGCTTATATTTTCCTGCAAAGGCTTCAGATAGACCAAGCTTCGAGAAGAAAGTAACAAGATGACTTAACAATAGCTACAAACTCAATTGGGAAACTATAGTAGAAGGATACCTAAATGATACCAACATGCCATGCATGGATAAGTTCTCCAACAAGCATAGCTATTTTATGAGTAAAACATCTTTTAATAGCTTACTTATCAAAAAAATGAAGGATTATACCTAATCAATATATTCCATATATTTAATCCATAAAGGAGGAAATATACATAGGAAATTGACTCAACATCAGCAAGTAGAATCAATCAAATTTGGATTATGCAGAATGGATAACTAAAACTTTTAACAGTTGGAATCTGAAATTAATTTAAATAACTATATGAGAGTGACCATAGTATTACATTTTCTAAAGCACACTTATCATTTTCTCTCTTGAAAAAGAAAAGAAATATATAGAGAAAACCCAATACGAGATACAACTGGGTAAACATTGAATCAAAAAAATGGAAAAAATTGACAAGGTACATAAAGGAAGAAATAAACACTCTGAACAAGGTGACAGTCCTAATTGGAAATATTGACAAAATGTATAAAGTTTAAGGAAAACAATTCTCAAAGTAACAAGTTTATATATTAAAAGGTTTAAAAAGTACCAGGTCTTTTCATATAACAAGCAGGAGAGATATTATAGAATAGCTTTAACTACAACAATCAGATTTTGCCAACTCAAGAAATTGTTAACAGAAGGGAAAAAAACAAGATAATAAAGAAAGTAGAACTAAAATTCTTACTTTGGCTAAGAACAATAGTATAAACATTCCCAAAGAACTTAGTACTCTGGAAGATTTCCAGGCTGCAAAAGTAGCGGTGATAAAAGAAATAAAAAATATAAAAAACACCTTACACAGATATATATATGCAACAAACAGCAAGAAAATTAAAGAGGCCATTAACAACCACCTCACCTGGTTTAAGAAGGACAAAAAAAGGATTATAAACAGTTTTTTAGAAAGGGAAAAATAGAAAATCAAACTAGGAAAATTGATACTAAACACCAATGAGGAACCCACCATTATTCTGGATGAAAACAAAATAGAGTCACATATAAAACCATTTTAAGAACTAGATAAAAGAATCAAATTTCATCATAATCTCACAGAAGTGATAAGAAGAATACGAGTCCTTGCAACACATAAAAGAGAAATGGTACAATAATACACTAGTTAATTTTTCTATACAAGAGATAAGAGGCATCATAGCCAAAGCAAGCAAAGTCTCAACTTATGGCCCTTCACAGATTCCCTATACAGTACTGCACCACTTAGGCCCTAAGGCAACCAAAAAAGTGAAAGATATTTTTAATACAATTCTTCATTTTGACTTAATGCCACATAAATAGAAGGAAGAAATGATATACTCAATTCTGAAAATATATAACTGGAGCAATAACCTAACAAAGATCTGCTTCATTACACTACTGGAATCTATAAAGAAAATCTTCACGAAATGAATCATGAATAGACCATCTAATATACTTATAAAACACAAAATCCTGTCAGAATACAAGTGGTCTGCTTTGCCAGGAATAATACAACAGAATCCATTTTTGAAATTAATACAGTTATTAAAAATGCTAGGCTAATTGTAAAGAACTATGGATCCTTTTTCAAGATATAAACAAAGTATATAATAACATGAACCTGGACACTCTCACCAAGGCAATGAAGAGGATCAAATTTTCAAGAAGACTTATAGACCTTATCATGGAGGATTTTAAAAATAGAAAAAACATAGTTATTACAGAAATAGGAACTACTGATCCATATGAAGTCAGAAACAAAATCAACCAAGAAGATGTAATATTACCACTCCTTTGACACATTTATTATGCCCTGCTAATTAGCAGGATTAGTAAAATATATGAATACAAGAGTCTTAAAAAGACATACAATAGGGTACAGCTAAGAACATCCCAAAGTTTCACAAACATGTTAGTCATAGCATATATGGATAACATGGCATGGATAGCTGGGAACTGAAATCAACTAGAAGCCATTAAAGATATAGTTAGCTCTTTTTATGATTTTGCACAAGTGAAGATCAATTCAAACAAATTTGAGCTCCTAATAATCAACAATAAAAGAGAGTTGGAAATAACTTTTGAACACAATATCATCGAAGCTATCAAGGGAGCAATTCGATACCTGAGGATGTGGTTCAACTGGAATAGCAAAAAAAGATATCAAATGAACCTGACTTTTCTGATAACATCTAATCTTATAAATCACTTACTCTGGAAAAAAGTAATAGACAAGCAAGTCCAATACTTATCAATTACATAATTTTACCAAATGTGGAGTACCTGATCCAGGATCTATACTTTAAAGAAATCAAGGCTGAGACTATAGATAGAAACTCAGAAGAATTATTAAATACAAGATCAGTTTTGTTATCTCAGCCTTGAACTGTGTCTTTTATAGTAAATTGGGATACAACATTTTTAGTTTCAAGCACACATGTTTCAAAAGCATATGTCAATATTTGAAACACAAAAAATATTGCAATGGCATGCCCATTAACACTAAAGAGACACTCATGGAACTAAACTGATTCAACAAGTTCAAAAACAGCCTTAGAGTGAATAACTTAAGGTGGGTAGAATAATTCACCAATTTCAACAAGATTAAATCAATCAGTTAGGTATAGATATGCTATATTATTGGATAAATAGTGCAAGGGAAACAACCACTTTTCTATAAAAAAATTGTTAAAAAACTTACCATGGGTATTATAAATCCAGATTACCTAACTAGATTAACCAGCCTACAGTCAGGTACTAACCCTTTTCACAATATAACCTGAGCAGGAAAAATAAATAGCAGACACTTGAAGAAAAATAAGTTAATTTTGATAGTAGCTAAAAGGTATATAATAGAAGAGAAACTATTATTGAAGAAATTAAAAAAGAAGAATGCACACATCATTACAACAAGACACTATGTTCAGGACACACTTTTATTAGACCTGAAAACATGCCCAGACTGTGACTTTAACTCAGGCACATATGAGAAAATCAGCATAATTAATTTCTCAAATTAGAATTGATAGCAGTCCCTAGGAGTAGTAAGCAGATCATTTTTGAGAGAAAGACACACAAGAAAACCAAACTGCTCTCATCACTAGATAGCATAAAAGTAGGCTCAATCAGCAAAAAAAAAAATCTAACCTCAGAATTACAAGATATTAACAT
>CAJVPT010001104.1:0-23435 GCA_910592055.1 Acaulospora colombiana
TTTGAAAAAATATAAATCAGTAGAAAGAGTCTTTTTTTAAAAAATTTTTATTTATTGAAGTTTATTAATATTAAGATGAACTTGTTTTTTGGTGTATAAAAGGCCTTAGCTTTCATGAGATTTAAGAATTTCTTTATAGATTTTGTAGATAATTTGTTAACTTTATAAAGTTTTAAGAAGTATCCTCTTTTCTCTTTCAGAATCTGAGAAATTTCTTGATTATCTTGTTTCTTGTGTATTATCACAGACCATACTTTATCTTGATTACCTATTTCTTATCAAAGTTAATATATTCTTAGTAAGCATAAAGATAGACTTTAAATTTTTTTTGATGAAAAGATGTTCTATATTAGTGAACATTGATAATTTTTTCAAATTCTTTTATTGTTTGATAATCACATTGTTAAAGGCCAAAGAAGTCAGATCGAGTTCAGAATTTTCACTGTGGTTACATGACCAACAATTGTAACATAACTGAAGCTTATATAAAACAATCAATTGCTAACTATCATCATATTTCTTACAAGATAGAAGAATGCACAAAAAATCTATTCACATCAAAAGAGTAAAAAATTATAAGCTAAGATAATAAAAAATTAGCTAATCACAAAACAATTTATATATGACATAATACTAGAATAGCCATAGTAATTATATAATCGCCCTATGTATAAAAATATATAAATATAACTTCTTCCAATGACTTAATAAAGAGGACAAATATTATGACAAATCTTTTGAATAGATTGTTATAACAGTGAAGTTATAAGTAGTTTTAGGAAAAAGTACCTTGAGACTTGTCCAAATCTTTTTTATGTCTCTGCCTTAATTTTTATGTTTGTGTATATAATAAAAAAATGAACTCTTCTATCCACAGGTTATGTGAGCCTTTGGTCATTAGCGACTGACTCACTAATCAGCCTGCTATAATATGTTTATCAAACTTGTGATTTATATCTATTAATATAATATATTTTAACTTATTTTTGACTGATAAATTGCTTTCTGGCTTGAAAAACCTTTTGTTCTGAGTATATCTTTGAAAGACTAATTATATGCTTATATCTTTATTTATTCTACTAAGTGTAAAGTTCTTAGCTTCTTTTTTATTAAAAGTTTCCAGACATCTTGCTATATTTTCTTCTTCATCAAAGCTGAATGTAATTCAATAGTTGCTATTGATGAATCTGTTTTAAAGATATTTATTCTTTTAGATATTTTTAGAGCTTCTTTGAGATATATAATTCCCTCGTCTCTATTTTTTCCTGAAAATATGGCTTGATATACTCCTACTTTAATTAATCCCTATTGTTTTACAAAGAATAGATTTATTATTGTCCCATAAACTCTATTTCCTGTATTATAAAACATGCTGTCTATAATACAGCTTCCCTGCACTATTTCTTTTAACACTTTTATTTCTATTTGTTTCATTACTGCTCTATACTCTATTATGACTTCCTTAATATAATGCACTTCTTCATATTCTGTGTAAGTTGGTTGAACTTCTATAGAGATGCTTTTTATCATAGTAACTTCAACTTGATCAAAGCTTGATACCTATATTACTAACTTGCTTGTCAATATATTATACACCTTTTCTTTTTACATAGATGTTTTCAAATCTTCTTTTTTATCTTGCCCTTTTTTCAAAGAGTAAGGATATATTACTACAGCATATATTTTTTGACAATATCAATAGATCTATTCACAATAGATTGGCAATAATATTATTTAGTATTGGAGAAATATGTATTAACTCAACATGGATGTGGAATTGATTAGTTGCTATTAGTTTTAACTTATACTATATTATTCTTGTTTCTCAAAGTATTTGCTGAAAATCTTAATAAGAAGCTATTTTTCCAAATACCTCAATAGCTTTTTTTCCCTTCTTTCTAGGATCCTAATTATTATTTGTTCTTTTGTTGACATGTTGTCACATGGTATGAAAAAATTAACACATATTATTATATAAGTATTTTTTAATCATGTAATTGAATAAATACTATTAAGTAATAATTTTTTCATTTGACATATATAATAAGTTGTTATATTGATATTAGGGAGTCTATAATGTATGGCTCCTATATGTTTACATATCTGATATTTGTTTATTAACATATAACTGGCTGTAATTAACTGTTGATCTTGCTTTAGATAACATGTACTAATTAATCACACACATTCTAATTTGGTGATCAGTTGCATTCCACTATTTTGTTGACAGGTTGATTAGCTTGCTTTAATAAATGTTAAGCAGGTGAAAAGTTAGCATAATTGTGTTCACATAATATAAATTAGTTGATCTGGAGTTGTTGTATTATTGTGTTTTTTTAGCTGTTAGACCAAAGAGACTTGGACATTTTTCTGGATTTCAATTAGCCTTGAGGTTGTAATAATTTATTGATGTAATCTATTGTTTCTAAGACTTCTCTTAGTGCCTAGAAAGGTATTAATTTGTACTGGCCTAACTAAAAGCTTTATGGGGTTGAGGTTGGGTCTTAAGAAGTCTACTATTAATCAGCTTGTTTTTGCTTTTTCTCCTTTCTAAAAGCAAAAATAATTTAAAGCATTTGTCTTTTAAGTTAAGCAAAACTCTTTTTCTATTATTGCAAAGTAGATTTAGTTGCCTAGAAGTGTTAATTTGTATCCTTTGAGGCTTGCTCTTATGTAGAAGGTCTTTATAAGTTTTTCAAGAAAATTATCAAAAGAAGAAATTTTTTGAAAAAATATAAATCAGTAGAAAGAGTCTTTTTTTAAAAAATTTTTATTTATTGAAGTTTATTAATATTAAGATATACTGTACAGTATATATAATTATCTTTTTTTTTTCCCTCTATTAGGTTAGTTATGTATACTTTATTAAACATTTGTAAGCTATATATATTAAATAAAATGCTATAGCTAATTCTTTAACTAACTCACTTTATTTGATTATTTTACCTCTCTAATTGCAACTTTATAAATGATTTTTTGCTTCATTAAAAGTTTAAGTAAAGATCCTTTCTACTTCTAATATCATTGCTTACAGGTCATTACTGCAGATTACTCTTTTGAGCTTTGACAGAGATCAAAACCCTAACTATTTCATACTATACTTCACAACATTTAATAGAATTTCTTCCAATTTTTGTCTTTAATTCTTTTTTATATACAATTTCTTACTAGATCAACTTTTTGTACTCTTGTTCTTTCTTTTCTGATCCTGTAGATATATTGGTTTCTTAATTTTGTTGTATTTACAAATTTCTACTATCTGTTCCAATATAATTATCTTTTCACATCTCATATTTCATATTTTCTTTCAGAAATGATTACATATTTTTTTTTTGCATTTTCATTTTCCATCTTTTTTCCTTTTTTCCAATTCTCTTAACTCAACACTTTATATTAGCTATTCTTACAATTAAATCTTCTTCTATTAGTCCTATACAAAAGCTGAGTATATTCTGACTGGTTTCTGAAATCCTTTTCACCAGTTTTGCTATATGTTTGTCAATTTCTTCTATTTCTATCCTATTATCTATCATTAAGTTTATCTTTTTCTTTTCAAATTCATTTTTTCTTTTTTTGAGAGTTTTCTGAATCCTTTGATAACTCCTTTCATCTCTTTTTGCCATGCCCCATTACATTGAGTCTTGTAAGTTGGACATTTTAGCAAATGTTCTATTTTTTTTTTTTTAAAGGCATGCTCAAGCCTACTTTATTTGATTTTTCTTGAATTACAGGCACTGGAAATTACAAAGCTATTTTGTTAACTACTTTTCTCTATATCTATTTATAAAATTTTACAAAAAAGTCAATTGTACCTTAGTATCCTTGTAACTTGTTGCTCCCTTAATGAGAGAGTTAATGTGCCTAGATTCTATTAACATACTTTGTTGAAAATAGTAAAAATATCGTATATGCCTTTAATGATTGCAGTTAGGAGATTAGTTGGTATTTCCTGATCAGTGTTATTTGGCCTATAGTTGCTATTATTGTTCTTTTTCTTCTTGTTTGTGCAGTTGTGCCTCTTTTGCTAGTTGATATCTTGTAATGCTTCTCATGCATAGAAATAGATACACTGATTATTTTATATGCTGTATATAATGTACAAATACTGTTTGTGATGCCTTTTATGGTTGAGATTAGTTTGTTTGTTTTTATGTATTGTATGATAAGTGAGATTAGACTTTTGAAGATTTTCCCTTTAATGACTATATGTCAAATGTTTGACTTGTTGAAGATAATTGCGATTTCTTAATTTATATTTTGGCTAAATTTACTCTCTTTTCTGGTAGCTATTTCTCTGTGGATAGTATTGGCAATTAACTATTTTGTGTTGATTTGATGAGTAGAGCAAATGAATGGATATAAGTTGTCTTTATGGATCATGCCTCAGAAGTATTTAGGAGTCTTATTGATGGTGAGATGTCAGTTGTGCAACTTGTCCATGATGGGGAGTTCTTGGTTCCAGAGTTTGATCATGAAAGTACAGATCTCATAATCTATGATATCTGTATTGTCGCTAGAGATCTTGGAAGGGTGTAGCTGTTCAAAAGTAGTTTTTTAGTTGATCTCATCTTTAAACTGTATGTACATTTGTTCATTTTGGGTGAACTTTATTCACTTATATATATTTTTGGCTTAGTCAATTAATTTAAGTATTTTTTGAATGTTTTAAATAATTTTATAGCCTCTGTAGTAAAAATCAATAAGATCTACGTCAGTGTTGAGAATTGTTATAGTGTCTTTTAGTATTGGTTATGATAATTTACTAGTTTTTTTTACTATTTGATTAGCCTCAGTTAGTAGAAGGTCCTTATTCTCCTTTTGACAATGAATTCATTCAATTAAAATGGAGTTGTTTTGTATCAACTATGCTAATTTGAATAATATTCTTGTTTCTTTTGCGTTGTTTATATGTCTGTTCTATACTAGTTTATAGTTTATAATAAGATTGGTCAAGTTCATATATAGGAATATGTGTGTTTCTTTGGTATAGAGTCCCATGACATTTTTACTGTGATAATTTCACATCTGTCAGTAATAGTTGGCCCTTGATGAATATTTCTTTTGGATAATTTTGTTTGTTTATGTTTTGAGAATTATACCCACTTCTTCTTGGGTTATGTTTTAATTGAATTAAAGGGTGCTATCTGTGTATGCTATGATGTGATAATGTTGTTTGAGTTGATATACAATATCTCTGAGTTTCTGTGCTGTGTTGTTTGAAAAGTTGATAAGCTTGTAAAGTCAAGCTAGGAGATTAGATGTCTCTATTATTTCAATACACTCAAAAACATTATTGAATTTATTGTGTTATATTTTGATGCTTGATAGTAATATTTGAAGCAGCAGTTGGACTTTGCCTTCTTGGGAGCTTGTGTATTTTGTTGTTTTGATAACTGGCACTCTTGATATATTGTTTGTGCTTATCTTGATACAATAGAATTGTTCTCTTTTGTCCTTGGAGTTTGTGAGTTAGCAGTCAGAACAATTTAGGACAGGTGATTTCTGTGTAATAGTATAGTGTATAAGCTTGATGTTGTTATTATTATTGCTAGGTTGTTTTTCCAGAACTATTTCATTTTGGAAGTGATATGTATGTCAACTAATCATTTCTATTGGTTCTATATATATTTTAAGTTGAGCTAAAGGGTTAAGGGCTTCCTCTGTTTAGATATATTGATGAAGTTGTTAATGTGGTCTTTGAGTATCTTGAACCAGTTTGGTTCTTTTCTCTTGTTGTCTTGTTATACAATACCCTACTTGGTGCCACTTGATTGCTTTGATTGTGAAGGTGTTGATTGTTTGTTCCATCCAAGGTAAGCTATATTTTCAAAATAAGGAATAATATGTATTGTACCATTCAATATTACAGAAGTTTTTGATGTGGTAATCTACTCATGCAAATATTATTAGCTTGAAGGTTGTGGTGAGATTATGAAGAAAGTTGGTCTTTTGTGCGAGAATTCTGAATAAATGGCTCAGAATGTCTTTTTTCTGTTATGCCATTCACTATAGTTGTTGTATTTATAATCAGATAATTCGTCTAGTATCATTTTGACTGTGTTATAGTTCTTGTAGGAATGTGGCTTGTTTTTGTAGTTAATTGTTGTATAGATCCATTATTCTATAGATTGTAATGAGGTGGATTATTGAGTTGAATATAGTTACAGCTAAATGGGTTTGATACTTGAAGTGTCACCAAATTTTAGTATTGATTTGTTCAGTTTCTCTTCTGATAAGTACAAGGTTTGTCAACAAGTATTTGATTGATAGAAAGAGTACATGATTGACAAGGTATCTATACATTTTGTTCATGATTTGCTTTCTTGATATAGCATTAGATATGACATTGACTTTTCTCTTGATTAAGTGTCTCTAATATTGCTTTCTGCTTTTTTCCTTATGCCAAACTCCTAGAACTCTGATGGCTGAATTGTGGATGACTGGCTAGATTTCAGTATTGTGATAGTGATCAGTTGTTTCAAAGCATTGATTATTAGTAGTTCAGACTTGTGGAGATTGATATTGATGTCAATGAAATTATAGAAGGAGGTGTTAAGTTTGGTTATTTTTCCAAGTCCTCTTCATTTTGTATAATAAAGGTAGTGTCATCCATATATATAGTAATTGTAATGTTTATCTTAGTACTGCTTTCTATGTCAATGTGTGTTTTGTGATTTTGAATTGTATATCCTTTACAATTGCACATGGCAGATATTAGGGAGTCATAATAGATAAGCCATAGGAAAGGTGAGATCACATTTTCTTGATCGATGCCATCATGAACTGGATATGTATTTGTGTTTCCATAGTAAATGATGACTATGTTGTGATAATCAGAGAAACAATTGCCAATTATGTTTCTAATTTTGTTAGGTACTTTGATTTGCCATAATAACTGGTTGAGTTTGAATATATTGATTATATCATATACTTTGCTTATGTCCTGAAAGAGCATATAGCAGGGTTTGTGTTTTTCTCTGGCATCTTCTAGAATTTGGTTAAGTATTGTTATAGGTTCTTTTGTACTATATCTAGAAAGAGCTGTCCAGTTATGTTAGAAGAGGATACTGTGTTTGATGAGAATATTGGAAAGTCTATTTGCTAGCATCTTGGTAAATATTTTTTTATAGCTTCGAGTAGAGTAATGGGTCACATTATGTTAATATTGTGATGCTAGTCTTTTGGCTTTGGGATGGGATATATCATTCCTCTTTTTCATTCAATTAGAATAGTCACTGTATTAGAATCATGTTAAAGAGGAGTATGATATATTCTATCATTTTCTGACTAAGATATTTGTATATAATATATGAGATCTGTGAAAAGTTGAGAGCTGATTTGTTGTTAGTGTTGCTGATAGTTTATTCAACTTCTTCTGCTATGAATGACTTGATTGATGTGTTATACCATTCTTGTTTGATGTGTATTTCAGTTCATATTCTGGCTTCCAAATTGTACCTGCTGTTTTGTAATTGTGTGTTTTCTGGGTTTACTATTCAAAATATTGTTTAATTTCTTTTTTTATTGGGTGTGGATCCATGATAAGAGTTTTTGCATTAGGTTTGTCTTTAACTAGTCTGGACATAATTATACTTTTCTTTGTGTTGTCTAGTAGGAAGCAAATTATAGCTTTTTTGTCTAAGCAGAATAGATTGATTCATCTATTGTTGTATTTGACAGTGTTTTCTCTGATGATTTTGTATATATTTGTTCTTTTGGCTTTGAACTATGCAAGTGTAATTGTCTTGATAATTTCTGTGATTTCCTTTGTGTTGTTTGATTCATTCCATAAAGGGATGAGATTTTCTTCCAGGTGAAAGGAAATTATTTACTTGTATATCATTCTTATTTCCTCAGTTATTCCTTCTGTTCTTACTGAGGTGGCCTTTGTAATCATTTTGTGATATTTGGTGAGAAGAAAAATAAGTTTTAGTTTGATTTGAGTTGCCTGATATTTGTCATTTTGTTCTTCTTTTTCTCTTTGAAAGTGCTTAAACTAGACTTTGCTATAATTAGAACACTCTGTTTGAGTATGTTCCACATCTTGTTTGGAACTTGATTTTTGTTGGCTCATATCTTATTGTTCATTTCTATAAGCTACTCTATGAGCTTTGTAAACTTTTTCTATTACTTTTTAGAATCAGCCTGCCATAGGTATCTCATGTTATTTTAAGACCGATAGAGTTTGATTTCCTCTTTATTAAGTTGCTATATTTTTATTATTGTGACTTGTATACAGTGGTCAGTCTTGATATATTTATTATTGGTTATGTAGGTATCTATAATGTTCCAAGTAGGTCTTGAGCTTGTCCAAATTATGTCTATGCAGTTGGCAGCATTGTTGCTAATACATATGAATTCCTTTCTTCTAGGATTCATATGTCTGAATGTGTGAATAAGTCCTAGGTCTTGGACTGTTATAAAGAAGCTATTCTTTTTGTATATGATTATCCTATATCCTGGGTAAAGACAGTTAATAGTCTATAATAGCATTATGTTAAAGTCTCCTCCTAATATTATGTATCAGTTGTTATGGTTATGCTATTTTATTTATTTAATGATCTGTTCTTATATCACTTCTCTGTTTAGTCCTGGCTGTGCTGGAAAGTATTCTTTGATAATGTAGATGTATTGTTTATTAGGAAATACTAGGTTGATGCAGATTAACCTGCCAAGCTTCTTTTAAATATCAATGACCCTGTTTGCTAATGGTCTTCTGATGCAATACTGACTCCAGTGCCTCTGGATTTGCTCTCCCACCATATTGCATATTCCTTTATCTTTTACTTGTTCACTATCTTACTAGTCCCATTGGTTTCTATGGAGATTCTTATTTCTCAGTTGGCTTCTGACCATGAATCCATCCATGTTGTTCATTTTATCATATTAATGTGACCTTGACAATTGCAGTTTCCTACCATGATGTATGGTTTTGTTTCAATAATATATTTAGAGTTTTGATTTGTTGTGTAAGCTAAATATGTGTTGATTGGTGTTAAGAGGGAATGATGTATTGATGAATTGTTAAGTGTTATCTATATTTGTTTATATTAATAATTACTGGTTTTTTTTGTTTGATTATTCCCAATAGAAGGGTCATTTATGTCACTTTGTACATTACCCATTATTGGTGAAGTTGAAGGTATTGGAATTGTTCATTGCTAGGGATAATGCTTATGATGATAGATACTAGTGCATTTATGATTCTGTTTATGTTTCCAATTGAGTTGTATAATTGTTATTGTTGTCATTGAATATCAGTAATATTATCTTGCTTGCAAGTTTCTTTATCTGCTTTTTGATTACTTTGGCTTGTGTCTTCTTCCATATCATCTACCTGATCAAAGCAATATTGTTCAAGATTATTAATTCTACTGTCAAGGTTATTAAGTGTCTCTTTAATAGCTTTGAGTTTCTTTTAAATTTGTACTAATATGTTTGTGATATCTTTGAAATTTTTAGTTCGTGAGTGATTGGGTTGTAGGTATATATTGAGGTATTTGATGTCCTTGTTTTTAGCTATTGCAACATATGATTCTGGAAATACTTCATCTTGTTTTAGTGTGGGGTGGGTGAGTTTGTGAATTCAGAATGAACCAGCCAATCTAAAGTGATTGCAAAGTTTTCAAATCTCTTTGCTTGCTCATGATTGTATTCTCTCCATTGTTCCCTACATTTCTTGGTAGTACAGTTGATAATAAGGTGTTGAGGACTATCACATACAGTATAAAGCTTGGTTTGGATGGTTTTTATTTCAATGATAGTATCTCAAGACTGAATTGTTGTTCTAAAGCTGTTCGGAGTGTTTCGTTATCTTCGAAACTAAGGACAGCATATTTTCTAGGTTTGTAAAACATGAGATAGGGAATGTAGCATGTCTTTGCTTATAATTTTGACAGACATGCCTCAAGTCAAATGCTATTATATTAAGTGGGAGGTTCGTAAGTTTGAGGAAGTGCCTACTCCTATCATTTATCTGCTCTAAATTCTAATAGGCATCAAAAATTCTAATTGAATTAGCTTTGATAGAAATGCTTTATTTGGAGAGTAGTTTGATCTTGTCTTTTCATTATGCAAATATGATTATTGCAGTCTGCCACATTTATTGATCATCATCTTGATATTGGTAATTTGTCTAAATTTGGTAAATTTTTGTTGCATGTCTATGAGTCTGGTATTCAGAAGAATGTTTCAGGTCCCGATACTGTTTTTCTTATTGAGTTTGTTGATTATTTTTTGCATGTGAGTTAATCTGATATTATCTGTTTTTGATAAGATTATATTGCTTGCGTCATCTGCAGCCTGTTAATTCCTGAAGATAGTGATAATGTGATCCTCTTTATCATTGCATTCATATTAAATAAGGAGAAGACTTTCTGGAGAGTTGAGTGTCTTAGTAATATAGGTGATTTTCTGTTGAATTGTCTATTTGTATAACTTTGCAGCTTTGATATCCAGTTTGATTCATTCTCTACTATATCTTGTTTGATAGATCTTAGCTAGGATCTGATTCCTAAGGGTCTTGTATAGATTTTCTTGCCTTTGCCTTTGTTCTTGCTAACTTCTTATCAGGTATCTAAGTCATCTTCAGGTTTTTTATTGCAGTCCCTTTATATGTCATGTCTAAGTTATCTATTATGGCTGTGGAATGAAAAGTACTAGTGGTTTTCTTCAGTATGTTTATATTGGGATTCCTTCCTGACTTTGTTCAAGTTTGACTTGTTTGTTTCATGTTTTGTTTGCCTGGTTGGGACCCTGATTTTCTGAAGTGGTGTCCATGTTTACCTGTTTGTTTCTTCCTTTATTGTTGTTGTACTAGTGAATATTTGTTAGGATGAAGGTATAATGTAGGTAGTCTTTGGTTTTTTATTGTCACTGGGTTTCTTATCTGATGTGGGTGTTTTCTTGTCTACTATGGGGACTATTGTATCCTTGCTGAGCTTCTCTATATTATAATTTGATCTGCTGTTAGTATACTGCTATCATTTAGGTCTTTCATCTTATTTGACTATTTCATTGAACCTTGATGTGTTGCTGTACTACAGATAAATGGGAAAGAGTCTTAAATGTTCTATTATTTCCTCTTTCTGGTCATATATAATATATTTTACTTGTTTATATACTATAGATCCAGTCTTCTTAGGGCCAGCTTAATTAATATCGATAGCTTATTATTGATCAATTTAAGGAGCAAACTTTTTGTTTTGTGAGCTCTTAAAGAAGGTGTTCCATGTATGTCTATTCTTAAATTGCTTTCATACTAGGTCCTATGTATATTTGTGTTGGTCTTGAATTAGCTGGTCCTATCTTTTTTGATTTTGTTTTGAGTTGTCTATTGGTAGGCTATTAATTTATTGTTTGTTTTTTTAATAGCTTGTCTTATAGAGGTATCTTGCACTATATCTTGTCATTTGGTTTCTGTAATAATTTTAGTTGAGACTAAGTTTTTCTATTTTATTGCTAGAAATCTTGGTACTTCTTTGATAAGAACATCTACTTTTTTATTATACTAAATGTTAGAATAGGACTTAATCTTGATAAGCTTGAGATTTAGTTTCTTTTTTTTTTACAAAATCCAATATACATGCTAACAAAGACTAGTTTTACTCTTTTAACCATTTTTTATAGATCATTCTGGATCCTCCTTTTTTATAGTTTTCTATTTTAAGATGTAAACTTGACTATCTGTAAAGATCTTAATCTTGTTGTTTACTGAAGTTATTAGTAGTATAGTTACTATTACTACTAATTCTACTCTAATGGATGAAGATCAATTATCTACTCAGGTTTGAAACTTGCTTTCTCTTCTTGTTTCTTCTATTTGTATCTAAGCTACTCTCATTTTTATGTTTATACTTCCATGGTTTATAAGGGACCTATCAAAGTAAAAGATTATTAGTTCTTTTCTTTTCTTGTTACAATTAAGTATTTTAATCAAATGGGATTGGTAAACACCTTATTCAATATAATCTTTAATGATGTTTACTTTCCAATTCTCTATTTTAACCTGTAGTATTCTTTCATTTTAGGTAGTTACTTGGTCACAGCATATTGTTCTACATATCATTTCTTCCAATATTTCTTTGAGACTTGGAATTTCCAGTGACTAAGTTCTTCTGATAGATTTTTTTGCATTAAGGTAAGAAACCATATGTATTTTCTCTATACTTGTTTCAATTATATATCATTCTTCTATCTTTGTGCCTTCTATATAACCTTAACATCAAGCTAGTTTTGATTCTTGATTTAAACTAGGTTAATATATTTGAACTGCTCTATTTTAAGCTATTTTTTGATATGTCTAGAATTAATTTTCCTCAAATTATCTATTGCTAATGAAATTTGCTTCTTATAATTACTCTAGTTTCAATCATTTGTTAAAGTTAAAGTTGAGAGTAGTGTGTTTTGAACTCTATTTTATTTATTCTTCTTTCCAGGATTCTATAAGCAGTTTTAATTTATTTCTCTAAATTATCTCAGTTATAGATAGGTACCATTCTAGAATACATCCTTTGCTTGTTTTCTGTAAAAGTTGAAGCATTTACTAGTTTTGTACTTCTTTTGTTTCATAATCAACTAGCTGGTTTAAATATATCAACTTGTTGTTTTTGAGTGATAGAATTGCCTTTCTATATTTTTCTATCAACAAATATTCTCTAATTAGACTGTTTCTTTGATTATATTCAAGAATATTATTTTATTTTCAACTTTGAAAGGTTATACTTATATCCTTGATCAGCTTAAATACTTGCAGTGAGAAGTTACCCTTTCCTGAAAGATTATTTAGTAAGTTACATATAAGCATATTAACAAGCTCCCAGTATTTGACTTGTGCTTGCTTAAGTCTAATAATTATTATAGTTCCAGCTGGTCTTGAATTATTTAATCTATTGCACAATCATGTTATCTGGCTTTCTTTCTATAATATTCAAATACTCTTTAAGTTATAAATCTTGGGATAGTATATTACACTGTTGGGTATTGATTGACATAATACTGCCTTATTTTTGAATAGTTTTTTATATACTATTGTTAAAGTGTTGCATATCTTTCAAGACAGTATACTGTGTTGCATTCTGAATTCAATTTTTAGGTTTAACACTCCATTCAAAATGTAAAGAGTTTATTTTTCTATTAGCTTTTTATTTTTTAAAGCTCTGATAACCACATTGATTTCTTTAAGCATCCATTTTTTGAGCTCGATAACTATCTTTTGGTTACCTGTCCAGATACTTAAATATCTTTTTATTCCATTCTATCCAATTCTCTGACTACTTCTTTATTGACTCTTGTTTGAACTTCTTCAGGATACTGGTTGAATTATTATAGTAACTAGGACTGATTTGTTACTATTGATCTGAAAGTTATTTGTCTTATAAAATATTCTTGCTTCTTTTAATATTTTTTTATATCTTCCTTTAAATATACTATCTATGTGGTGTTTTTTATAAAGGATATCACTATATATTATGACTCTAGTTTCTTACTATTATTTTTTTTTAAATCTGAGTCCCAGGTAACTGATATTTTGTATTCATTTGTTTCATTATTTTGGATCTTATATAATAAAAAATCATGAAATATTCTTTATATTAGAGATGAAATAGTTTCTCCTTGATCAATTCCATCTCCTGTGATGATTGTTTCTGTTAGATCTTTTTCATATATCACCTTAAATTCTCTATTATGAAATAGACTTATTATGATTTAAATAAAACCCTTTGGAATTTTAATTTTTTTTATAGTCTTGACTAGTATGTTTAGATTGATTATATCATATGCCTTTGCCATATTTTGAAAAAGAATCTATAACTCATTTTTATTTTTTTTTATGCTTTCTTACAGATATTATTAAGGATTTGTAATGGTTCTGTCATGCTTTCTCCTGGTTATCCTGCATAGTTGGAACCTCTCAGAATATTATTGCTCTTACAGATATTTTTTTAGTTTATTTGTAAGAATTTTAATAAAGCACTTTTGTGTAACTTCTAACAATACTATCAGTTTTGTGTTGATAAGTTCACACTCCTATAGTTTTGATTTCTTTATAGGATAGATATGACTTTACTTTTAGCTATGTGAAATGTCTTGCATTTTAAAAAGCAGTTAAGTTTCTTACTCAAGTAGTTCTTTCTTTCTTGATTCAACCTTTTTAACATTTTATAACCAATTTGTAATTTTTCTGAAGTTTTATTATTTGGAAGAATGCGAAGTATTTTACCTAGTTCTTCTCAGGAAATCAGCTTTAAGAGATCTTTATACCATTTTTCTTGAATATAACTTCTAAAACTGTATTCTTCTTTCCAGTTTTCTGTCAAGTTGTTGAAGTTAACATTTTATGTTTTAAATACTTCTTGATAGTATTTTATTATCTTCTTTTCTATTTCATTCTTTCTAGATGTTACAGAATCATTTTTCTCATTTATGACTTTGACTCTATCTAGAACTACTATATTTTGATTCACTTTCTATCTATTAGAAAGTCTATATTTTCCTTGATTATGTCATAAATCATCATATCTTTATTATAAGGTCTTTTTAATAGTATTTTTTGTCTATCTTGTTTCTATATTCTGACAAGTTAACTTTAGACCTTCTATTTCATCATATATATATTTTTAATAGTGTCCATAGTATATTTGGAACACTATATTAAATACAATAGTCTTCAATTTAGTGATTGGAATAGTATGCATTATTGTATTTTTTGATCGCTATACTAAAGGTTTGTAGCATTCTTAGTTTTTGTGAAGTTTGTACTTTCTTATTAATATTTTGCTAGTATTTGAATTGATAGATATATAAAAACAACTATATTTGTTCAAAAGATATTATACATATAACTGATCAAAATCAAAATATGAAAGTATATTAAATTATATTTGGATATCAAATCTATTAAACCTATACATTATTAATATAAAATATAAACAGTAAAAACTATTATTAATAGTAAACCAAGTCCCAAACCACTTAGCAAGCAATAAACAAACAACAAACTGAACCATCCCAGCTAACGACATAGTAAGATGCTCTCAACCCAACCAGTGAACTTGTAGAACCAAATACTACATCTTCCTCATAGAGCGACTTAGTAGAGCAGGAAGATGCACAAGAAACTCACAACCAACCAAACCAAGCTAAAGGATCCAATATCTCGAGAAGTAAAATGGCAAAAATAGATGATACAGATAAGGAAATGGGCACAGAAGACCAGGAGGACCCGGAAACCACATTGTTTACAGTAAGAAAGGGGAAAAACAAAGAAACAATAGCAAACCAAGACCCAGCTCTTCCTTCGACAGGTCAATTAGATACGGTAGAGAAAGACACAAAGTTGGGGTCTCAGCCAACCTAGTCAAAGGCAAAACAACCTACCAAAAAATCGAACATATCATCATGACACTCAACTCTCCAAAAGGTCTCTTGACAGTATGTAGTGAAGGGAAAAATAAAGAGATAAAAATCATCGCCATTTTTAGTGATCTACAAGCTGTCCAATATGCTACTACTATCAACTTACCTGATATGGACAACGCAAGACTATTACACATGGAAACTGGATGACAAATGATCAATAAGGAAAATTCTATTGTAGTATGGGATATCACCCTTAATACAAAACTCATCGAAGTCAAACAAGCCTTCACCAAATATGAAGAGATCCAGGGCATCACTATGAAAACCCAAAACCTCTGGCAATGTGCTACCATCACCTTTGCAGACAAAACTACCAGAGACAAGCTAGTTGATCTTAGAAGTATACTCATCAAAGGAGACTCAGTCAAAATCAATAGTGCAGAATGGTCACTCGCGCAGATGAAACAAAGACATGAAATAGCTGCCAAACTCACCAACCTCTCCCCAAACACCTCAGCATGGGACCTTAAACACATCCTCACACAATGTAAAGGACGCACATGCTATATTCCAAAGTCAGCAGCAAGAGTATATAGACTCAAGAGATTTGTAGTTATCAGCTTTAATACATAAGAAGACCTTCTTGAAGCAGTTCAACACAAATACACCATGGGAGAAACGGAGCTCTACTTCGTCCCAATTTCTGCCAAACTATGCGCAATTTGCAACTCAAACTCACATCTAGCCACCGACTACCCAATTAAAGCTAAACAACAACAATGGGATGATTATAATAAGGAACAAGCCTCCAAATTTGGAACTCTATATATCAAATTTCGACCAGCAAAAACAACAACAATCTGCAAATTCAATAAATCCAAACCCCAAAGAAACACTAGAGTTGGCTCCTATGCCAGTGCATTTCGCAACAACTCCTTAAGCCAAAGAAAAATCCACGATCACTTATAGAAATATCTGAACTCCTCAGAGAAATCTGTCAAGAAATCCAAACAATGAGAATGTAACTAGCAGAAATCAATGAACGCATCACTAATCTAGAGTTCTATAATAAAGAATATTATGAAACAATGGATAGTGACAAACCTAGCAACTCAACAAGCAGTATCTCACTTCAACCTCAGTCACAATCAACTCTCCAGTCATCAGATAATAGTGTCGAGGACATTAGAGATTGTCAAACACAACTTTTCTCATCACTAGATAGTATACAAAACAGCATGAACCAAATCGTCGCAGCTTTTGACACAGTCACCAACACTCCCATCACAACACACCCACTATTCCAAGATTAAAAATGGGTACAACACAAAGCAATAGTAATCACATAGAATCAGAAAATGAATCGTACAACACAACCATAATTTCCAAGGACATTTCCTTAAACCAACCCTCAAGAATACCCACACACTCAACCACAAATAGTATACTCGACAAAAGTAATGACACATTAACCTCAACAAGCACAACACACACTCCACAAAAACAACAATCTGATCATATTTCAAATCTTTCACTCCTAGAGCATAACTAAAAAATCCTCACCACAAATGTCAAGGGCCTTAAATCAAACCCAGGAAAACTTCAACTATGGACAAAGTGGATCAACAAACATAAGCCAACCATTCTCGCCCTCACAGAAACTAACATTAGCAGTAAAAAAGGTATCTTAATTGAACCCAACAATTACCAAACAATATGGAGTGATCAAAGCAACCAAACTAAAGGTTTCGATGTCGCACTGCTTATTGAAAAAGATCTTGCAAAACACATTTTTAAAAAACAAATATGGAAGGATAGAATTATCACAGTAGATCTCCTCTTTAGATTCAAACACAAACTCAAAATAATTGCAATCTACCTGGCCTCTCAATCACATGAAGACAACCAAGAGTATATTCAAGAAACTCTCAAACTTATCAATGATGCAAAAATTATGAATAGTCACATCATAATTCTAGGAGACTTCAATTTCATCCCCAACCCCAGTATCGACATGCCAAATTCAAACATCCCTAAAAGAAATCAATACTCACCAACTGAAAAACTAGTTCAATGGCTTATGAATAACCAGTTCATCGACACCTTCAGAGATGTACACCCATACAGCACCCAACATATCTGGAGCAATTCTGAGGGAACTACTAGCAGAATCGATCAAATCTGGATCTCAACATCACCATTATGGCTCCTAACCAATGCAAATATCCAAATACTTGATAAAGAACTTTTGGAGACAGATCATAACGTAATCTCTTGTAACCTTTAACATTGAAACTTAGATCCTCCCCAAGCCAATAGGATTAGAGTACAATCCAATAACAGATTCAGATGGGAAGACACACCACCAGACAAATAGAAAGACTTTGATGAACATATTTACTCAAAACTACAATCATCCTGGCCAACTTCAATTTCAACAGAAGACACCATAGAAAGAAAATGGAATCTGCTAAGAGACACAATCCTTCAAAGTGCGGCACTCCACATAAAAAGATATAAAGAATCAAAACGCACTCCAAAACCTCCCAAATCATCAACATATATATTACGAAAACTCTTCAAACTCCACTCTCTGGGTAAACAACTAATAGATAATTATACTATCATAGATACAATTGAAACAAAAATAGACACTATCCTCAAGAAGCTCTACTCTCGACATAATATTACAATCAACCCAATCACGAGACCACTCAACCCAACAAATATTCTCCAATGGATCCAGGAACTCAAAACAATGTGAATCACCCACAAACAAATCTTTAACAAGAATTGTAAAAATCAACAAATCGACACAATCAATGAAAGACTTCTTAGAAGACAACAATATTTCAACACCAACAAAAAACAAATGATCAGAAACCTTCTGGATGATTCTAAAAAACACATCACACTTGACAAAATCATCTCAAGGAATACAGAAGAGATAATCACCACAGACCCAGAAGAGATCAAAACACTGGTCAGCATACACTTCAAAAGATGGACAAGCAGGCGCAACACTATCCAAACCAAAGACATAATATGGGAGAAGATCTATTTTCTACTCATACACATAAATGAAGAATGGTACACCAGTGCAACAACACTTATAACAGCAAGGGAAATACAAGATACTATCAAACGCTGTTCCTCAAAATCAGCACCTGACTTTACAGGAATCCCATACACAGTACTTAAAAAACTCTTAAGCGAATCACTCACCTTCATTACAAATCTTTTTAATGATATTCTCAAACAAGAAAGAGTCCCAATGGAATGGAAAAGAGGCAGTATCTACCCTATCCCCAAGCCAAAGCCTTGGGAAAATGACATCAACATCACAAGACCAATCACATTACTCGAAACAACTAGGAAAGTCTTCACAAAAATCCTAACTAACAGATTAGCCAAAACACTCCAATAACATCAAATCCTTTCGACACACAACTGGGCAACACTACCAGAATCTAGCACTCAAGAACCAATACACATCCTTCGAGCAATTCAAGATGACGCAAGGCAAACTCACAAACAAGCCTGGATCTTGAGTCTGGACATGGCCAAAGCTTTTGACTCTGTTGACATCTCCAGACTCAAAGAAGCCTTCAAAAGAATCAAATACCCAAATACAATCATTCAAATAATCACAAATATCTGTGACAACTGACAAAACCATGTACTCACACCCTTTGGACCCTCACTTCAATATACAATAAAGAATGGTATAGATTAAAGAGACACAATATTACCCCTCCTATGGAGAATCTTCTATGATCCACTCATCACACAAATCTCTAAACAAACTAGAGGATACACACTAACAGCAAAACAATGGACAGATCCCACAACACCATCTACCACAAAAACACAAACATCTCATGTATTGCTTTCATGGATGATACAACCCTTTTCGCAGAAAATAGTACCGGTCTTCAAGAGATATGCAATATCTGCTCAGACTTCTATAGAATCAATGAAATTAATATCAACACCACAAAATCAAATCTCATAGTACTCAATGCCAACCCAAACTCAAACAGTACAGTCCAAATCCAAAACCAATCTATACATATGCTTAAACCAAACCAAGCAGCAAGAATCCTAGGCATTTATCTCGAAGGCAGGTGAATCAAAGCTTTCAACAACAACTAATCAAAGACAAGACAATCAAATACACCAACACAATAAAATGGAAAACAATAACTGACAAACAAATCCGATATCTCCACAATCAAGTTTGGACACCAATAATTACATACCTGCTCTCAGACATGATTCTCACAAAGCCTAACTGTGACAAGATAATGAGTCTTCTCAATACAACTTATAAACATAAACTTCACTTAGTCCAATCTGCACCAAACTCCATACTTTTCAATTCAATAGAATATGGATTCTTTCATCTTTAGGACAGGCAACTTCTCCTGCACGCAAACAACTGGCACAAAAGAGTCAATAGACAGGACATAATAGGAAAGATCACAACTATGCGCCTACAAGAACTTCAAAAGCACCTTTCTTTCACAAGGCCTTGACTTCACACACGACCTAATCTATCTCCTCAGACAAAATAGATTCACAGGTATTAACTTCAATCTCCAGATGATCAAAAAGACAGACACAACAATAGAAGAAGTAACAGATCCAGGCTGGTATAATAAACATCGAAAACAGCTAGCAAACAATCAAATTCTCTTCATTAACCAAATTACCAACTATACAGGATCATGTCTGGCTTCCTGGGTGGAGATCACAACTCCCAACAAAAAACCCAATAGGAAAAAACCAATATGGTTCCGGGAGCTACAACAAAATCAAGAGATCGCCAGATTAATACAAGATAGACACATAAAGAATAATAACACAAAAAAAACCCATAGACTAGCCATAGAAACACCCAATCAGAAGATAAAATAGATTGCCACAACACAAACAGACGAAAGCAATATAGGCAGAAAAAAAGCTATTACTAACAATACTGTCAAATTACAGCACTATACATGCACCAACAATAACTCATCCCTTCAGGAATGCCAAGGATGCACCCTAAATATATCTGGAAAACAAGGGGAATGTATCTTCTTCAAAGAAAAAAACAGCCTCATCTGCATCCCAGTACACAAAAGCAGAACTAGCTCTAGAGACACGCTTAGCAACAACCTCTGTCAACGTAGTAGAATCTCACCTGATAGCATCAATAAACTTCTCTCAGATAAACTAGTTCATGACAAACTGCCACCACCTCCTACGACTGATAACAACCCTCTAATACATAACAAAAGACTCATCAAAAAATTCATAGACACAATAGAAAGTACACTCACTGAACTGGTCACCATACGACAAACAATTCACAACCTCAAAAACATCACAGTATACACTGATGGCTCCTTGGACACAGATCACAGGATGGGTTTTGGATGGCACATTACCCAAATTCCAGGAATCAACTTCAAAGGAAAGATACACAACTACCCTTCCTTCACAAGAGCTGAATTAGCCGCCATCATATCTTTTCTAATAACTGCCCTAGCAAATAGCAAGATCACAATATGTAGTGACAGTCAAGTAGCACTCAATGCCATCTTCAAAGCTCAAGGAAACCCAATCACTATCAGAACACTCAAAAATAGTACTCTAATCAACATAATCAACCATATTACCAAACAACAAAGACACAATATAATATGGAAAAAAATTAAAGCACACAACAACGACCCAGACAATGATAAGGCAGACATGCTCACCAAAGAGGCAACCATCACAGGCAAAGCCTCAGAAATAAATTTCATTCCTATAAAAAATAGTCAGAGCCCATGGATCCAAAAATGGAATGGACAAGTCTTAGATAACACAATATCAGAGACAGCAAGGAACCTCATCAAAGCAAGACACATCTTCAGTTGGAGAATGCTAGACTGAAACCTAATCTCAACAAACAGCAACACACTATAGAGTATAGTATGGGCAGAATCAATGATCCACAAACCCCCATCTCAAATAACAATGGGCTCAACTAATAAACTGGATCACAACACTAGATCTTTTAGACTTAGACTATAGAACTTAGAACTACCAACCAAGGACAAGTTACATAGAAGGGCAGTAACAACATATAAAGACAACCTTTGTATTAATTGTTAGCACATCGAAACAAACACCCATGCAATGATTTGCGAAGGCAATGGCACAAACATCTTCAAAAAACTTCTCCAAATAATCAATAAGGAAATTAGCAGTAGAAAACAACAAACCTCCCAAATAATATTAAACAACAAACTAAAAAAAATGGAAAGGGAATGGACTCTTAAGGAAAGAAACTACATCGCAAGGGGGGCACCTATAAAAGATCTTTTAAAAATCATAAAAGAGCATACAACAACAGAAAATCAAAAAAAAATCTTCCAAAAATATCATAGACAAATACCTAACCACCCTTCAAGACAAATGACAACTGAGATGCCAGCTCTTTTCGCAATGGGAAACAAATAAAATATAATCAAAAAAGACAAAAAAAAAATGGAAAACATTAGAAAGAAGAACTACTACACATAAGTCATATATTCCAGGAATCAACGAAATTATGAAACACTCTAGTCAATACAGGATCAACTGGAACACAATATATTCCTTAAAACAAATTTTTATGGAATAGGTAAAGCCTTGGTAGATTAGTCAAGTATATACCAGTACTTGGCAATAAGCCACACGGTAGAACTATCCTTAGTGAGTTTAATTAGGTAGCTAAAGAGTTAAATTTGTATAAAATAAATTTGTACATACTCACAACAATATCTAATAAACAAGGCGTAAGCCACCCAGTTAAAAAAAAAATTATTAATAGTAAACATAAGATGGTATTACTGCTTCTCAATCTATCACATACCTCATAGTTAAAGTTAATAAATAGAAAAAATAACAAACAAAATAAGATAGACTTTTCAATTATAATCCAAAATAATGGATCAAATTTATAGAAATAATAGAAGTGTTAATAAGCAATACTATAAAAGTTAATCTTATTATGGTAAAAGTTTAAAAACAAATCAAGAAAATGATACTAGTAGAAATAAAGAATATACTCAAAAAAAATATCAAAAGAAGAACATTGAAAATATTCTTAAGCAAAATATAAGAGACTTATGCAAAAATAGCTTAGAATAATTAAGATACTGTATATAGAAGATACTAAGTATGCTCATAGATTTTAAGTCATACTTACAAATAGAAGAAGTATAGATAAAGAAAATTGTTAAAAAGATTAACTTACTATTATCTCTTTTAGCAAATCCCCTTCTTACTTGGGAAGATATAATGTATAACAGATAATGATGGGTCTCTAAAGTATTTTGCCTATAAAATTTCATAGATTATTTATGTTTCTTTTTGAGAAACAAAATTTATAGTTCTTTACTTTAATAGGAACAAAAATCAAAAAATGCATAAATTAATGATTTGAATAATGGAAAACAACTGTGAATATTTTTTATATAATTATTAATTTAAAAATTTTAATGTTTCCTGATAAGAGACATTTGATTTTTGTTCATGCCTCCCTTTTTAGAAACCCATCTTTAATAACAGAAGAGAAATGCATAGGTTGCTACTAGAAATCAAAGAGATCTAGGATATAGAAAATACTATAGTAAAGGTTTAAATAGCAAAAGAAAAGAAAAGAATTATAAAAAACACATAGAGTACAAATATAAGAACCTAGAGAAGAATTTTAAAAAAATGATAAACAGGCAATTAAAAGTTATAGACAATTAAAATTAGTAGAACATATAGAAAAGAATAAGATTAAAATTATAACAGTTCTATAAATAATTAAAAGTAAAGTTAATAATTACTTTTAACAATAGATAAAACCATAACAAATCTTAAACATAAAAGATTTTTATACTGAAAAAAACAATACAAACCAAAACACAACATTTAGAAAAAATGGTTTACAGAAATATTGAATCCAATTAAAACAACTGATATAAGAGACACAATATAAAGAAAAAAGATAACAAGTATACCAGAACTATCAGAAATACTATACAATGTGTTTAAAATTTAAAAAAAAA